>JAAALK010001401.1:0-135014 GCA_019279435.1 Zizania palustris
TTACCTAAGGAGGTGTTTCTGGAGATTCAATTATGAACACAATTGTTGGGATAACGTCACCACTCATAATGTGCAATTATCAAAAGTTTATTTCTGAAACAACAAAGATCAAAAACATGCCCAATCATCCTAATATGATGTAATAGTACCGAAGTAGGTGTTTCTAGAGTTTCTGTTCCGGACACGAATGTTGTGAAATCTTCACCACCCGAAATGTGCGAGAATCAAAAGTTCGCTTCCGTAATAAAAAGGTTCATTAACATGCCCAATCATCATAATATGGTGTAATAGTACCGTAGGAGGCATTTCTGCAGTTTCTGTTCAAGACACAAATGTTGTGAAAACATCGACACCCATAATGTGCAAGAATTACAAGTTCGCTTCTTGAACAAAAAAGTTCAAAAACATGGCCAATCATCCAAATATGGTTTAATAGTACTGTAGGAGCTTTTTATCTAGTTTCTGTCCACGACACGAATGTTGTGAAAATGTCACCACCCGTAATGTGCGAAAATCAAAAGTTCACTTCCGGAATAAAAAGGTTCATTAACATGCCCAATCATCCTAATATGGTGTAATTCTACCATGCGAGGGTTTTTTGGAGTTTCCTTTCCGGACACGAATTTGGCGAAAACGTCGACACCCATAACGTGCAAGAATTAAAAGTTCGCTTCTAGAAAAAAAGGTTCAAAAACATGGCCAATGATCCTAATATGGTGTAATAGTACTGAAGGAGGTGTTTCTGGAGTTTACGTTCCGGACAGGAATGTTGTGAAAACGTCGCCACCCGTAATGTGCAAGAATCAAAAGTTCGCTTTCTGAAGAAAAAGGTTCATTAACATGCCCAACCTTCCTTATATGGTGTAATAGTATCGTACGAGGTGTTTCTTGAGTTTCCGTTCACAACACTAATGTTGCGAGAACGTCACCACCCGTAATGTGCAAGAATCAAAAGTTTGCTTATAGAACAACAATTTTCATTAACATGCCCAATCATCCTATTATGGTGTAATTCTACAGTACGAGGTATTTTTCGAGTTTCCGTTCCGGACATGTATTTTGTGAAAACGTCACCACCTGTCATGTGCAAGAATCAAAAGTTCGATTCCAGAACAAAAAAGGTTTATTAACATGCCCAATCATCCTAATATTGTGTAATAGTACCGAAGGAGGTGTTTCTGGAGTTTCCATTCCGAACACGATTGTTGCGAAAACGTAACCACTCATAATGTGCAATTAGCAAAATTCGCTTTTGAAACAAAAAGTTCTAAAACATGCCCAATCATCCTAATATGGTGTAATAGTACCGAAGGAGGTGTTTCTAGAGTTTCTGTTTCGGACACGAATGTTGCGAAAACGTTACCACCCGAAATGTGCGAGAATCAAATGTTCGCTTCTGGAATAAAAAGGTTCATTAACATGCCCAATCATCCTAATATGGTGTAATAGAATCGTACGAGGTGTTTCTTGAGTTTCCATTCATGACACTAATGTTGTGAAAACATCACCACCCATAATGTGCAAGAATTACAAGTTCGCTTCTTGAACAAAAAAGTTCAAAAACATGGCCAATCATCCTAATATGGTTTAATAGTACTGTAGGAGCTTTTTATCTAGTTTTCGTCCACGCACGAATGTTGTGAAAACGTCACCACCCGAAATGTGCGAAAATCAAAAGTTCACTTCCGGAATAAAAATGTTCATTAACATGCCCAATCATCCTAATATGGTGTAATTCTACCGTACGAGGTGTTTTTGCAGTTTCCGTTCAGGACACAAATGTTTCGAAACCATCGACACCCGTAATATGCAAGAATTAAAAGTTCGCTTCTAGAAAAAAAGGTTCAAAAACATGGCGAATCATCCTAATATGGTGTAATAGTACTAAAGGAGGTGTTTCTGGAGTTTACGTTCCGGACACGAAAGCTGTGAAAACATCGAGACCCGTAATGTGCAAGAATCAAAAGTTCGCTTCCGGAACAAAAAGGTTCATTAACAAGCCCAACCTTACTTATATGGTGTAATAGTATCGTACGAGGTGTTTCTTGAGTTTCCGTTCACAACACTAATGTTGCGAGAACGTCACCACCCGTAATGTGCAAGAATCAAAAGTTTGCTTATAGAACAAAAATTTTCGTTAACATGCCCAATCATCCTATTATGGTGTAATTCTACCGTACGAGGTATTTTTCGAGTTTCCGTTCCGGACATGTATTTTGTGAAAACATCGCCACTTGTAATGTGCAAGAATCAAAAGTTCGATTCCATAACAAAAAAGGTTTATTAACATGCCCAATCATCCTAATATTGTGTAATAGTACCGAAGGAGGTGTTTCTGGAGTTTCCCTTCCGAACACGATTGTTGCGAAAACGTAACCACTCATAATGTGCAATTAGCAAAATTCTCTTTTGAAACAAAAAAGTTCTAAAACATGCCCAATCATCCTAATATGGTGTAATAGTACCGAAGGAGGTGTTTCTAGAGTTTCTGTTTCGGACACGAATGTTGCGAAAACGTCACCACCCATAATGTGCGAGAATCAAATGTTCGCTTCTGCAATAAAAAGGTTCATTAACATGCCCAATCATCCTAATATGGTGTAATAGAATCGTACGAGGTGTTTCTTGAGTTTCCATTTGTGACACTAATGTCGTGAAAACGTCACCACCCATAATGCACAAGAATCAAAAGATTGCTTATAGAACAACAATGTTCATTAACATGCCCAATCATCCTAATATGCTGTAATTATACCGTACGAGGTATTTTTGGAGTTTCTGCTCCGGATATGTATTTTGTGAAAACGTCGCCACCTGTAATGTGCAAGAATCAAAAGTTCCTTTCGGAACAAAAAGGTTCATTAACATGCCCAATCCTCCTAATATGGTGTAATATTACCTAAGGAGGTGTTTCTAGAGTTTCAATTATGAACACGATTGTTGGGATAACGTCACCACTCATAATGTGCAATTATCAAAAGTTTATTTCCGAAACAAAAAAGATCAAAAACATGCCCAATCATCCTAATATGGTGTAATAGTACCGAAGGAGGTGTTTCTAGAGTTTCTGTTCCGGACACGAATGTTGTGAAAATGTCACCACCCGAAATGTGGGAGAATCAAATGTTCGCTTCTGGAATAAAAAGGTTCATTAACATGCCCAATCATCCTGATATGGTGTAATAGAATCGTACGAGGTGTTTCTTGAGTTTCCATTCATGACACTAATGTTGTGAAAACGTCACCACCCATAATGTCCAAGAATTACAAGTTCGCTTCTTGAACAAAAAAGTTCAAAAACATGGCCAATCATCCTAATATGGTTTAATAGTACTGTAGGAGCTTTTTATCTAGTTTTCGTCCACGACACGAATGTTGTGAAAACGTCACCACCCGAAATGTGCGAAAATCAAAAGTTCACTTCCGGAATAAAAATGTTCATTAACATGCCCAATCATCCTAATATGGTGTAATTCTACCGTACGAGGTGTTTTTGCAGTTTCCGTTCAGGACACAAATGTTTCGAAACCATCGACACCCGTAATATGCAAGAATTAAAAGTTCGCTTCTAGAAAAAAAGGTTCAAAAACATGGCGAATCATCCTAATATGGTGTAATAGTACTAAAGGAGGTGTTTCTGGAGTTTACGTTCCGGACACGAAAGCTGTGAAAACATCGAGACCCGTAATGTGCAAGAATCAAAAGTTCGCTTCCGGAACAAAAAGGTTCATTAACAAGCCCAACCTTACTTATATGGTGTAATAGTATCGTACGAGGTGTTTCTTGAGTTTCCGTTCACAACACTAATGTTGCGAGAACGTCACCACCCGTAATGTGCAAGAATCAAAAGTTTGCTTATAGAACAAAAATTTTCGTTAACATGCCCAATCATCCTATTATGGTGTAATTCTACCGTACGAGGTATTTTTCGAGTTTCCGTTCCGGACATGTATTTTGTGAAAACATCGCCACTTGTAATGTGCAAGAATCAAAAGTTCGATTCCATAACAAAAAAGGTTTATTAACATGCCCAATCATCCTAATATTGTGTAATAGTACCGAAGGAGGTATTTCTGGAGTTTCCATTCCGAACACGATTGTTGCGAAAACGTAACCACTCATAATGTGCAATTAGCAAAATTCTCTTTTGAAACAAACAAGTTCTAAAACATGCCCAATCATCCTAATATGGTGTAATAGTACCGAAGGAGGTGTTTCTAGAGTTTCTGTTTCGGACACGAATGTTGCGAAAACGTCACCACCCATAATGTGCGAGAATCAAATGTTCGCTTCTGCAATAAAAAGGTTCATTAACATGCCCAATCATCCTAATATGGTGTAATAGAATCGTACGAGGTGTTTCTTGAGTTTCTATTTGTGACACTAATGTCGTGAAAACGTCACCACCCATAATGCACAAGAATCAAAAGATTGCTTATAGAACAACAATGTTCATTAACATGCCCAATCATCCTAATATGCATGTAATTGTACCGTACGAGGTATTTTTGGAGTTTCTGCTCCGGATATGTATTTTGTGAAAACGTCGCCACCTGTAATGTGCAAGAATCAAAAGTTCCTTTCGGAACAAAAAGGTTCATTAACATGCCCAATCCTCCTAATATGGTGTAATATTACCTAAGGAGGTGTTTCTAGAGTTTCAATTATGAACACGATTGTTGGGACAACGTCACCACTCATAATGTGCAATTATCAAAAGTTTATTTCCGAAACAAAAAAGATCAAAAACATGCCCAATCATCCTAATATGGTGTAATAGTACTGAAGGAGGTGTTTCTAGAGTTTCTGTTCCGGACACGAATGTTGTGAAAATGTCACCACCCGAAATGTGCGAGAATCAAATGTTCGCTTCTGGAATAAAAAGGTTCATTAACATGCCCAATCATCCTGATATGGTGTAATAGAATCGTACTAGGTGTTTCTTGAGTTTCCATTCATGACACTAATGTTGTGAAAACGTCACCACCCATAATGTCCAAGAATTACAAGTTCGCTTCTTGAACAAAAAAGTTCAAAAACATGGCCAATCATCCTAATATGGTTTAATAGTACTGTAGGAGCTTTTTATCTAGTTTCGTCCACGACACGAATGTTGTGAAAACGTCACCACCCGAAATGTGCGAAAATCAAAAGTTCACTTCCGGAATAAAATGTTCATTAACATGCCCAATCATCCTAATATGGTGTAATTCTACCGTACGAGGTGTTTTTGCAGTTTCCGTTCAGGACACAAATGTTTCGAAACCATCGACAACCGTAATATGCAAGAATTAAAAGTTCGCTTCTAGAAAAAAAGGTTCAAAAACATGGCGAATCATCCTAATATGGTGTAATAGTACTAAAGGAGGTGTTTCTGGAGTTTACGTTCCGGACACGAATGCTGTGAAAACATCGAGACCCGTAATGTGCAAGAATCAAAAGTTCGCTTCCGGAACAAAAAGGTTCATTAACATGCCCAACCTTACTTATATGGTGTAATAGTATCGTACGAGGTGTTTCTTGAGTTTTCGTTCACAACACTAATGTTGCGAGAACGTCACCACCCGTAATGTGCAAGAATCAAAAGTTTGCTTATAGAACAAAAATTTTCATTAACATGCCCAATCATCCTATTATGGTGTAATTCTACCGTACGAGGTATTTTTCGAGTTTCCGTTCCGGACATGTATTTTGTGAAAACATCGCCACTTGTAATGTGCAAGAATCAAAAGTTCGATTCCATAACAAAAAAGGTTTATTAACATGCCCAATCATCCTAATATTGTGTAATAGTACCGAAGGAGGTATTTCTGGAGTTTCCATTCCGAACACGATTGTTGCGAAAACGTAACCACTCATAATGTGCAATTAGCAAAATTCTCTTTTGAAACAAACAAGTTCTAAAACATGCCCAATCATCCTAATATGGTGTAATAGTACCGAAGGAGGTGTTTCTAGAGTTTCTGTTTCGGACACGAATGTTGCGAAAACGTCACCACCCATAATGTGCGAGAATCAAATGTTCGCTTCTGCAATAAAAAGGTTCATTAACATGCCCAATCATCCTAATATGGTGTAATAGAATCGTACGAGGTGTTTCTTGAGTTTCTATTTGTGACACTAATGTCGTGAAAACGTCACCACCCATAATGCACAAGAATCAAAAGATTGCTTATAGAACAACAATGTTCATTAACATGCCCAATCATCCTAATATGCAGTAATTGTACCGTACGAGGTATTTTTGGAGTTTCTGCTCCGGATATGTATTTTGTGAAAACGTTGCCACCTGTAATGTGCAAGAATCAAAAGTTCGCTTTCGGAACAAAAAGGTTCATTAACATGCCCAATCCTCCTAATATGGTGTAATATTACCTAAGGAGGTGTTTCTAGAGTTTCAATTATGAACACGATTGTTGGGATAACGTCACCACTCATAATGTGCAATTATCAAAAGTTTATTTCCGAAACAAAAAAGATCAAAAACATGCCCAATCATCCTAATATGGTGTAATAGTACCGAAGGAGGTGTTTCTAGAGTTTCTGTTCCGGACACGAATGTTGTGAAAATGTCACCACCCGTAATGTGCGAAAATCAAAAGTTCACTTCCGGAATAAAAAGGTTCATTAACATGCCTAATCATCCTAATATGGTGTAATTCTACAGTACGAGGGTTTTTTGGAGTTTCCTTTCCGGACACGAATTTGGCGAAAACGTCTCCACATGTAATGTGCAAGAATCAAAAGTTTGCTTCCGGAACAAAAAAGGTTCATTACCATGCCCAATCATACTACTATGGTGTAACAGTACCGAAGGAGGAGTTTTTGGAGTTTCCATTCCGAACACGATTGTTGCGAAAACATCACCACTCATAATGTGCAATTATCAAAATTCGCTTCCGAAATAAAAAAGTTCTAAAACATGCCCAATCATCCTAATATGGTGTAATAGTACCGAAGGAGGTGTTTCTACAGTTTCTGTTTCGGACACGAATGTTGCGAAAACGTCACCACCCGTAATGTGCGAGAATCTAATGTTCGCTTCCAGATTAAAAAGGTTATTTAACATGCCCAATCATCCTAATATGGTGTAATAGTATCGTACGAGGTGTTTCTTGAGTTTCCATTCACGACACTAATGTTGCAAGAACGTCACCACCCGTAATGTGCGAGAATCAAATGTTCGCTTCCGGAATAAAAAGGTTCATTAACATGCCCAATCATCCTAATATGGTGTAATAGTATCGTACGAGGTGTTTCTTGAGTTTCTATTCACGACACTAATGTTGCGAAAACGTCACCACCCGTAATGCGCAAGAATCAAAAGTTTTCTTATAGAACAATAATGTTCATTAACATGCCCAATCATCCTAGCATGGTGTAATTGTACCGTCCAAGGTATTTTTGGAGTTTCCATTCCGGACATGAATTTTGCGAATACGTCGCCACCTGTAATGTGCAAGAATCAAAAGTTCGCTTTCGGAACAAAAAGGATCATTAACATGCCCAATCCTCCTAATATGGTGTAATATTACCTAAGGAGGTGTTTCTAGAGTTTCAATTATGAACACGATTGTTGGGATAACGTCACCACTCATAATGTGCAATTATCAAAAGTTTATTTCCGAAACAAAAAAGATCAAAAACATGCCTAATCATCTTAATATGGTGTAATAGTACTGAAGGAGGTGATTCTAGAGTTTCTATTCCGGAAACGAATGTTGTGAAAACTTCACCACCCGAAATGTGCGAGAATCAAAGTTCGCTTCCGGAATAAAAAGGTTCATTAACATGCCCAATCATCCTAATATGGTGTAATAGTACCGTAGGAGGCATTTCTGCAGTTTCCGTCAGGACACAAATGTTGCAAAAACATTGACACCCATAATGTGCAAGAATTAAAAGTTCACTTCTTGAACAAAAATGTTCAAAAACATGGCCAATCATCCTAATATGGTTTAATAGTACTGTAGGAGCTGTTTATCCAGTTTCCGTCCACAACACGAATGTTGTGAAAACGTCACCACCCGTAATGTGCGAAAATCAAAAGTTCGCTTCCGGAATAAAAAGGTTCATTAACATGCCCAATCATCCTAATATGGTGTAATAGTACCGTAGGAGGCATTTCTGCAATTTCCGTCAGGACACAAATGTTGTGAAAACATCGACACCCATAATGTGCAAGAATTAAAAGTTCACTTCTTGAACAAAAAAGTTCAAAAACATGGCCAATCATCCAAATATGGTTTAATAGTACTGTAGGAGCTGTTTATCCAGTTTCCGTCCACGACACGAATGTTGTGAAAACGTCACCACCCGTAATGTGCAAAAATCAAAAGTTCGCTTCCGGAATAAAAAGGTTCATTAACATGCCCATTCATCCAAATATGGTGTAATAGTACCGTAGGAGGCATTTCTACAGTTTCCGTTCAGTACACAAATGTTGCGAAAACATCGACACCCATAATGCGCAAGAATTAAAAGTTCGCTTCTAGTACAAAAAAGTTCAAAACATCGCCAATCATCCTAATATGGTGTAATAGTACTGGAGGTGTTTTTCGAGTTTCCGTTCACGACACGAATGTTGCAAAAACGTCACCACCCATAATGTGCGAGAATCAAAAGTTCGCTTCCAGAATACAAAGGTTCATTAACAAGCCCAATCATCCTAATATGGTGTAAGAATTCTGTAGGAGGCATTTTTGCAGATTCAGTTCAGGACACAGATGTTGCGAAACCATCGACACCCATAATGTGCAAGAATTAAAAGTTCACTTCTAGAACAAAAATGTTCAAAAACATGGCCAATCATCCTAATATGGTGTAATAGTACTGAAGGAGGTGTTTTTCGAGTTTGCGTTCCGGACACGAATTTTGCGAGAATGTCACCACCCGTAATGTGCAACAATCAAAAGTTTGCTTGCAGAACAAAAAGGTTCATTAACTTGCCCAATCATCCTAATATGGTGTAATAGTAAAGAAGGAGGTGTTTCTGGAGTTTCCATTCTGAACACGATTGTTGTGAAAACGTCACCACTCATAATGTGCAATTATCAAAATTCGCTTCCGAAACAAAAATGTTCTAAAACATGCCCAATCATCCTAATATGGTGTAATAGTACCGAAGGAGGTGTTTCTAGAGTTTCTGTTTCAGACACGAATGTTGCTTAAACGTCACCACCCATAATGTGCGAGAATCAACTGTTCGCTTCCAGAATAAAAAGGTTCATTAACATGATCAATCATCTTAATATGGTGTAATACTATCATACGAGGTGTTTCTTGAGTTTCCATTCACGACACTAATGTTGTGAAAACGTCACCACCCGTAATACGCAAGAATCAAAAGTTTGCTTACAGAACAACAATGTTCATTAACATGCCCAATCATCCTAATATGGTGTAATATTACCTAAGGAGGTGTTTCTAGAGTTTCAATTATGTACATGATTGTTGGGATAACGTCACCACTCGTAATGTGCAATTATGAAAAGTTTATTTCTGAAACAAAAAAATCAAAAACATGCCCAATCATCCTAATATGGTGTAATACAACCGAAGGAGGTGTTTCTAGAGTTTCTGTTCTGGACACGAATGTTGCGAAAACATCACCACCCGTAATGTGCGAGATTCAAAAGTTCGCTTCCGGAATAAAAAAGTTCATTAACATGCCCAATCATCCTAATATGGTGTAATAGTTCCGTAGGAGGCATTTCTGCAGTTTCCGTTCAGGACACAAATGTTGCGACAACATCGACACCCACAATGTGCAAGAATTAAAAGTTCACTTCTTGAACAAAAAGTTCTAAAACATGGCCAATCATCCTAATATGGTTTAATAGTACTGTAGGAGCTGTTTATCCAGTTTCCGTCCACAACACGAATGTTGTGAAAACGTCACCACCCGTAATGTGCGAAAATCAAAAGTTCGCTTCCGGAATAAAAAGGTTCATTAACATGCCCAATCATCCTAATATGGTGTAATAGTACCGTAGGAGGCATTTCTGCAGTTTCCGTCAGGACACAAATATTGCGAAAACATCGACACCCATAATGTGCAAGAATTAAAAGTTCACTTCTTGAACAAAAAAGTTCAAAAACATGGCCAATCATCCTAATATGGTTTAATAGTACTGTAGGAACTGTTTATCCAGTTTTCGTCCACGACACGAATGTTGTGAAAACGTCACCACCCGTAATGTGCGAAAATCAAAAGTTCGCTTCCGGAATAAAAAGGTTCATTAACATGCCCATTCATCCAAATATGGTGTAATAGTACCGTAGGAGGCATTTCTACAGTTTCCGTTCAGTACACAAATGTTGCGAAAACATCGACACCCATAATGCGCAAGAATTAAAAGTTCGCTTCTAGTACAAAAAAGTTTAAAAACATCGCCAATCATCCTAATATGGTGTAATAGTACTGGAGGTGTTTTTCGAGTTTCCGTTCACGACACGAATGTTGCAAAAACGTCACCACCCATAATGTTCGAGAATGAAAAGTCGCTTCCGGAATACAAAGGTTCATTAACAAGCCCAATCATCCTAATATGGTGTAATAATTCTGTAGGAGGCATTTTTGCAGTTTCCGTTCAGGACACAGATGTTGCGAAAACATCGACACCCATAATGTGCAAGAATTAAAAGTTCGCTTCTAGAACAAAAATGTTCAAAAACATGGCCAATCATCCTAATATGGTGTAATAGTACTAAAGGAGGTGTTTCTGGAGTTTCCATTCTGGAAACGAATGTTGCGAAAATTTCGCAACCCATAATGTGCATGAATAAAAAGTTTGCTTCTAGAACAAAATGGTTCATTAACATGCCCAATCATCCTATTATGATGTAATTGCATCGTACGAGTTGTTTTTGGAGTTTCCGTTCCATACACGAATTTTGCGAAAACGTCGCCACATGTAAAGTGCAAGAATCAAAAGTTTGCTTCCGGAATAAAAAGGTTCATTCACATGCCCAATCATCCTAATATGGTGTAATATACCGTAGGAGGCATTTCTGCAGTTTCCGTTCATGACACAAATATTGAGAAAACATCGACACCCACAATGTGTTAGAATTAAAAGTTCGTTACTAGAAAAAAAGATTCAAAAACATGGCCAATCATCCTAATATGGTTTAATAGTACTGTAGGAGCTGTTTATCCAGTTTCCGTCCACGACACGAATGTTGCGAAAACGTCACCACCCATAATGTTCGAGAATCAAAAGTTCGCTTTCGGAATAAAAGGTTCATTAACATGCCTAATCATCTTAATATTGTGTAATTCTACCGTACGAGGGTTTTTTGGAGTGTCCTTTCCGGACACGAATTTGGCGAAAACGTCGCCACCTGTAATGTGCAAGAATCAAAAGTTCGCTTCCGGAACAAAAAAGGTTCATTACCATGCCCAATCATCCTAATATGGTGTAACAGTACCGAAGGAGGATTTTCTGGAGTTTCCATCCCGAACACGATTGTTGCGAAAACATCACCACTCATAATGTGCAATTATCAAAATTCGCTTCCGAAATATAAAAGTTCTAAAACATGCCCAATCATCCTAATATGGTGTAATAGTACCGAAGGAGGTGTTTCTACAGTTTCTGTTTCGGACACGAATGTTGCGAAAACGTCGCCACATGTAATGTGCAAGAATCAAAAGTTTGCTTCCGGAATAAAAAGGTTCATTAACATGCCCAATCATCCTAATATGGTGTAATATACCGTAGGAGGCATTTCTGCAGTTTCCGTTCAGGACACAAATATTGAGAAAACATCGACACCCACAATGTGTTAGAATTAAAAGTTCGCTTCTAGAAAAAAAAGTTCAAAAACATGGCCAATCATCCTAATTTTGTGTAATAGTACCGAACGAGGTGTTTCTTAGTTTCTGTTTCAGACATGAATGTTGCAAAAACGTCACCACCCATAATGTTCGAGAATCAAAAGTTTGCTTTCGGAATAAAAAGGTTCATTAACATGCCTAATCATCCTAATATGGTGTAATTCTACCGTACGAGGGTTTTTTGGAGTTTCCTTTCCGGACACGAATTTGGCGAAAACGTCGCCACCTGTAATGTGGAAGAATCAAAAGTTCGCTTCCGGAACAAAAAAGGTTCATTACCATGCCCAATCATCCTAATATGGTGTAACAGTACCGAAGGAGGATTTTCTGGAGTTTCCATCCCGAACATGATTGTTGCGAAAACATCACCACTCATAATGTGCAATTATCAAAATTCGCTTCCGAAATAAAAAAGTTCTAAAACATGCCCAATCATCCTAATATGGTGTAATAGTACCGAAGGATGTGTTTCTACAGTTTCTGTTTCGGACACGAATGTTGCGAAAACGTCACCACCCGTAATGTGCGAGAATCTAATGTTCGCTTCCAGATTAAAAAGGTTCATTAACATGCCCAATCATCCTAATATGGTGTAATAGTACCATAGGAGGCATTTATGTAGTTTCCGTTCAGGACACAAATGTTGCAACAACATCGACACCCACAATGTGCTAGAATTAAAAGTTCACTTCTAGAACAAATAGGTTCAAAGACATGGCCAATCATCCTAATTTGGTGTAATAGTACCGAAGGAGGTGTCTCTAGAGTTTCTGATTCGGACACGAATGTTGCGAAAACGTCACCATCCATAATGTTCGAGAATGAAAAGTTCACTTCCGGAATAAAAAGGTTCATTAACATGCCCAATCATCCTGAAATAGTGTAATAGTACCATAGGAGGCATTTCTGTAGTTTCCATTCAGGACATAAATGTTGCGAAAACATCGACACCCATAATGTGCAAGAATTAAAAGTTTGCTTCTAGAACAAAAATGTTCAAAAACATGGCCAATCATCCTAATATGGTGTAATAGTACTAAAGGAGGTGTTTATGGAGTTTCCATTCTGGAAACGAATGTTGCAAAAATTTCGCAACCCATAATGTGCTTGAATAAAAAGTTTGCTTCTAGAACAAAATGGTTCATTAACATGCCCAATCATCCTATTATGATGTAATTGCATCGTACGAGTTGTTTTGGAGTTTCCGTTCCATACACGAATTTTGCGAAAACGTCGCCACACGTAAAGTGCAAGAATCAAAAGTTTGCTTCCGGAATAAAAAGGTTCATTAACATGCCCAATCATCCTAATATGGTGTAATATACCGTAGGAGGCATTTCTGCAGTTTCCGTTCAGGACACAAATATTGAGAAAACATCGACACCCACAATGTGTTAGAATTAAAAGTTCGTTACTAGAAAAAAAGGTTCAAAAACATGGCCAATCATCCTAATATGGTTTAATAGTACTGTAGGAGCTGTTTATCCAGTTTCCGTCCATGACACGAATGTTGCGAAAACGTCACCACCCATAATGTTCGAGAATCAAAAGTTCGCTTTCGGAATAAAAAGGTTCATTAACATGCCTAATCATCCTAATATTGTGTAATTCTACCGTACGAGGGTTTTTTGGAGTTTCCTTTCCGGACACGAATTTGGCGAAAACGTCGCCACCTGTAATGTGCAAGAATCAAAAGTTCACTTCCGGAATGAGGTGTTTCTACAGTTTCTGTTTCGGACACGAATGTTGCGAAAACATCACCACCCGTAATGTGCGAGAATCTAATGTTCGCTTCCAGATTAAAAAGGTTCATTAACATGCCCAATCATCCTAATATGGGGTAATAGTATCGTACGAGGTGTTTCTTGAGTTTCCATTCACGACACTAATGTTGCAAGAACGTCACCACCCGTAATGTGCGAGAATCAAATGTTCGCTTTCGGAATAAAAAGGTTCATTAACATGCCCAATCATCCTAATATGGTGTAATAGTATCGTACGAGGTCTTTCTTGAGTTTCTATTCACGACACTAATGTTGCGAAAACGTCACCACCCGTAATGCGCAAGAATCAAATGTTTGCTTATAGAACAATAATGTTCATTAACATGCCCAATCATCCTAGCATGGTGCAATTGTACCGTCCAAGGTATTTTTGGAGTTTTCGTTCCGGACATGAATTTTGCGAATACGTCGCCACCTGTAATGTGCAAGAATCAAAAGTTCGCTTTCGGAACAAAAAGGTTCATTAACATGCCCAATCATCCTAATATGGTGTAATAGTACCGTACGAGGTATTTCTAGAGTTTCAATTATGAACACGATTGTTGGGATAACGTCACCACTCATAATGTGCAATTATCAAAAGTTTATTTCCGAAACAAAAAAGATCAAAAACATGCCCAATCATCTTAATATGGTGTAATAGTACTGAAGTAGGTGTTTCTAGAGTTTCTGTTCCGGAAACGAATGTTGTGAAAACTTCACCACCCGAAATGTGCGAGAATCAAAAGTTCGCTTCCAGAATAAAAAGGTTCATTAACATGCCCAATCATCCTAATATGGTGTAATAGTACCGTAGGAGGCATTTCTGCAGTTTCCGTCAGGACACAAATGTTGCGAAAACATCGACACCCATAATGTGCAAGAATTAAAAGTTCACTTCTTGAACAAAAAAGTTCAAAAACATGGCCAATCATCCTAATATGGTTTAATAGTACTGTAGGAGCTGTTTATCTAGTTTCCGTCCACGACACGAATGTTGTGAAAACGTGACCACCCGTAATGTGCGAAAATCAAAAGTTCGCTTCCGGAATAAAAAGGTTGATTAACATGCCCAATCATCCTAATATGGTGTAATAGTACCGTAGGAGGCATTTCTGCAGTTTCCGTCAGGACACAAATGTTGCGAAAACATCGACACTCATAATGTGCAAGAATTAAAAGTTCACTTCTTGAACAAAAAAGTTCAAAAACATGGCCAATCATCCTAATATGGTTTAATAGTACTGTAGGAGCTGTTTATCTAGTTTCCGTCCACGACATGAATGTTGTCAAAACGTCACCACCCGTAATGTGCGAAAATCAAAAGTTCACTTCTGAATAAAAAGGTTCATTAACATGCCCATTCATCCAAATATGGTGTAATAGTACCGTAGGAGGCATTTCTACAGTTTCTGTTCAGTACACAAATGTTGCGAAAACATCGACACCCATAATGCACAAGAATTAAAAGTTCGCTTCTAGTACAAAAAAGTTCAAAAACATTGCCAATCATCCTAATATGGTGTAATAGTACGGAAGGAGATGTTTTTTGAGTTTCCGTTCACGACACGAATGTTGCAAAAACGTCACCACCCATAATGTGCGAGAATCAAAAGTTCGCTTCCGGAATACAAAGGTTCATTAACATGCCCAATCATCCTAATATGGTGTAATAATTCTGTAGGAGGCATTTCTGCAGTTTCCGTTCAGGACACAGATGTTGCGAAAACATCAACACCCACAATGTGCTAGAATTAAAAGTTCGCTTCTAGAACAAAAATGTTCAAAAACATGGCCAATCATCCTAATATGGTGTTATAGTACTCAAGGAGGTGTTTTTAGACTTTCTGTTTCAGACACGAATGTTGCAAAAACATTACCACCCATAATGTGCGAGATTCAAAAGTTCGCTTCCAGAATAAAAAGTTCATTAACATGCCCAATCATCCTAATATGGTGTAATAGTACCATAGTAGCATTTCTGCAGTTTCCGTTCAGGACACAAATGTTGTGAAAACATCGACACCCATAATGTGCAAGAATTAAAAGTTCGCTTCTAGAACAAAAATGATCAAAAACATGGCCAATCATCCTAATATGGTGTAATAGTACTGAAGGAGGTGTTTTTCGCGTTTTCGTTCACGACACGAATGTTGCGAAAACATCACCACCCGTAACGTGCGAGATTCAAAAGTTCGCTTCCATAATAAAAAGGTTCATTAACATGCCCAATCATCCTAATATGGTGTAATAGTACCGTAGGAGGCATTTCTGTAGTTTTCGTTCAGCACACAAATGCTGCAAAAACATGGCCAATCATCCTAATATGGTGTAATAGTATTGAAGGAGGTGTTTTTCGAGTTTTCATTCACGACACGAATGTTGCGAAAACATCACCAGCCGTAATGTGCGAGATTCAAAAGTTCGCTTCCGGAATAAAAACGTTCATTAACATGCTCAATCATCCTAATATGGTGTAATAGTTCCACAGGAGGCATTTCTACAGTTTCCGTTAAGGACACAAATGTTACAATTATCAGAAGTTTGTTTCCGAAACAAAAAAGTTAAAAACATGCCCAATCATCCTAATATGGTGTAATAGTACGAAAGAAGGTGTTTCTAAAGTTTCTGTTTCAGACACGAATGTTGTGAAAACTTCACCACCTATAATGTGCGAGAATCAAAAGTCCGCTTCCGGAATGAAAAGGTTCATTAACATGCCCAATCATCCTAATATGGTGTAATAGTACTGAAGGAGGTGTTTTAGAGGTTCCGTTCAGGACACAAATGTTGCGAAAACATCGACACCCATAATGTGCAAGAATTAAAAGTTTGCTTCTAGAACAAAAATGTTCAAAAACATGGCCAATCATCCTAATATGGTTTAATAGTACTGTAGGAGATGTTTATCCAGTTTCCGTCCACGACACGAATGTTGTGAAAACGTCACCACCCGTAATGTGCGAAAATAAAATTTCACTTCCGAAATAAAAAAGGTTCATTAACATGCCCCAATCATCCTAATATGATGTAATTCTGTCGTACAAGGTGTTTTTGGAGTTTCCTTTCCGGACACGAATTTGGCGAAAACGTCGCCACCGTAATGTTGTGAAAACGTCACCACCCATAATGTGCGAGAATATAATGTTTGCTTCCAGAATAAAAAGGTTCATTAACATGCCCAATCATCCTAATATGGTGTAATTCTACCGTACGAGGTGTTTTTGGAGTTTCGTTTCATGACACGAATTTGGCGAAAACGTCGCCACCTGTAATGTGCAAGAATCAAAAGTTCGCTTCTAGAACAAAAAAGGTTCATTACCATGGCAAATCATCCTAATATGGTGTAACAGTACCGAAGGAGGTGTTTCTGGAGTTTCCATTCCGAACACGATTGTTGCAAAAACGTCACCACTCATAATGTGCAATTATCAAAATTCACATCCGAAATAAAAAAAGTTCTAAAACATTCCCAATCATCCTAATATGGTGTAATAGTACCGAAGGAGGTGTTTCTAGAGTTTCTATTTCAGACAAGAATGTTGCGAAAACGTCACAACCCGTAATGTGCGAGAATCTAAAGTTCGCTTCCAGAATAAAAGGTTCATTAACATTCCCAATCATCCTAATACGGTGTAATTCTACCGTACGAGGTGTTTTTGGAGTTTCCTTTCCGGACACGAATTTGGAGACAACGTCTCCACCTGTAATGTGCAAGAATCAAAAGTTCGCTTCCGGAACAAAAAAGGTTCATTACCATGCCCAATCATCCTAATATGGTGTAATAGTACCGAAGGAGGTATTTCTGGAGTTTCCATTTCGAACACGATTGTTGCGAAAACATCACCACTCATAATGTGGAATTATCAAAATTCGCTTCCGAAATAAAAAAGTTCTAAAACATGCCCAATCATCCTCATATGGTGTAATACTAACAAAGGAGGTGTTTCTACAGTTTCTGTTTCGGACACGAATGTTGCGAAAACGTCACCACCCATAATGTGCGACAATCTAATGTTCACTTCGAGAATAAAAAGGTTCATTAACATGCCCAATCATCGTAATATGGTGTATTATATTAGTATCGTGCGAGGTGTTTCTTGAGTTTCCATTCACGACACTAATGTTGCGAAAACGTCACCACCCGTAATGCGCAAGAATCAAAAGTTTGCTTATAGAACAATAATGTTTAATAACATGCCCAATACTCCTAATATGGTATAATTGTACCGTCTGAGGTATTTTTGGAGTTTCCGTCAGGACATGAATTTTGTGAAAACATCGCCAGCTATAATGTGCAAGAATCAAAAGTTCGCATTTCGGAACAAAAAGGTTCATTAGCATGACCAATCCTCCTAATATGGTGTAATATTAGGTAAGGAGGTGTTCTGGAGTTTCAATTATCAACACGATTGTTGGGATAACGTCACCACTCATAATGTGCAATTATCAAAAGTTTATTTCCGAAACTAATAAGATCAAAACATGCCCAATCATCCTAATATAGTGTAGTAGTACCGAAGGAGGTGTTTCTACAATTTCTGTTCTGGACACGAATGTTGTGAAACTACACCACCCGAAATGTGCGAGAATCAAAAGTTCTCTTCAGGAATAAAAAGGTTGATTAACATGCCCAATCATCCTAATATGGTGTAATAGTACCGTACGAGGCATTTTCTGCAGTTTCCGTTCAGTACACAAATGTTGCGAAAACATCGACACCCATAATGTGCAAGAATTAAAAGTTCGCTTCTAGAACAAAAAAGTTCAAAAACATCGCCAATCATCCTAATATGGTGTAATAGTACTGAAGGAGGTGTTTTCTGGAGTTTCCATTCCGGACACGAATGTTGCGAAAATGTCGCCACCCAGTAATGTGCAAGAATCAAAAGTGTGCTTCTAGAATAAAAATGGTTCATTAACATGCCCAATCATCCTAATATGGTGTAATAGTAACGTACGAGGTGTTTCTTGACTTTCCATTCACGACACTAATGTTGTGAAAACTGTCACCACCCGTAATATGCAAGAATGAAATTTTGCTTATGGAACAACAATGTTCATTAACATGCCCAATCATCCTGTTATACGTAATTGTACCGTACGAGTTGTTTTTGGAGTTTCCGCTCCGGACTCAAATTTTGCGAAAACGTCGCCACCTGTAATGTGCAAGAATCAAAAGTTCGCTTCCGGAACAAAAAGGTTCACTAACATGCCCAATCCTCCTAATATGGTGTAATATTACCGAAGGAGGTGTTTCTGGAGTTTCCATTCCGAATACGATTGTTGCGTTAACGTCTCCACTCATAATGTGCAATTATAAAAAGTTTGTTTCCGAAATAATAAAGTTCAAAAACATGCCCAATCATCCTAATATAGTGTAATAGTACGGAAGGAGGTGTTTCTAGAGTTTCTGTTTCGGGCACGAATGTTGCGAAAACATCACCACCCGTAATGTGCGAGAATCAAAAGTTCACTTCCGAATAAAAAGGTTCATTAACATGCCCAATCATCCTAATATGGTGTAATAGTACCATAGGAGGCATTTTTGTAGTTTCCATTCAGGACACAAATGTTGCGACAACATCGACACCCACAATGTGCAAGAATTAAAAGTTCCCTTGTAGAACAAAATGGTTCAAAAACATGGCCAATCATCCTAATTTGGTGTAATAGTACCGAAGGAGGTGTTTCTAGATTTTCTGTTTGTGACACGACTGTTGCGAAAACGTCACCACTCGTAATGTGCGAGAATCAAAAGTTCACTTCCGGAATAAAAAGGTTCATTAACATGTCCAATCATCCTGAAATAGTGTAATAGTACCATAGGAGGCATTTCTGTAGTTTCCATTCAGGACACAAATGTTGCGAAAACATCGACACCCATAATGTGCAAGAATTAAAAGTTCGCTTCTAGAACAAAAATGTTCAAAAACATGGCCAATCATCCTAATATGGTGTAATAGTACTAAAGGAGGTGTTTCTGGAGTTTCCATTCTGGAAACGAATGTTGCGAAAATTTCGCCACCCGTAATGTGCCTGAATAAAAAGTTTGCTTCTAGAACAAAATGGTTCATTAACATGCCCAATCATCCTATTATGATGTAATTGCATCGTACAAGTTGTTTTTGGAGTTTCCGTTCCGGACACGAATTTTGCGAAAACGTCGCCACATGTAATGTGCAAGAATAAAAAGTTTGCTTCCGGAAAAAAAGGTTCATTAACATGCCCAATCATCCTAATATGGTGTAATATACCGTACGAGGCATTTCTGCAGTTTCCGTTCAGGACACAAATATTGAGAAAACATCGACACCCGCAATGTGCTAGAATTAAAAGTTCGCTTCTAGAACAAAAAGGTTCAAAAACATGGCCAATCATCCTAATTTTGTGTAATAGTACCGAAGGTGGTGTTTCTAGAGTTTCTGTTTCAGACACGAATGTTGCAAAAACGTCACCACCATAATGTTCAAGAATCAAAAGTTCGCTTCCGGAATAAAAAGGTTCATTAACATGCCCAATCATCCTCATATGGTGTAATAGTACAATAGTAGCATTTCTGTAGTTTCTATTCAGGACACAAATGTTGCGAAAACATCGACACCCATAATGTGCAAGAATTAAAAGTTCGCTTCTAGAACAAAAATGTTCAAAAACATGGCCAATCATCCTAATATGGTGTAATTGTACTGAAGGAGGTGTTTCTGGAGTTTCCGTTCCGGAGACGAATGTTCCGAAAATGTCGCCACCCGTAATGTGCAATAATCAAAAGTTTGCTTCTAGAACAAAAAGGTTCATTAACATGCCCAATAATCCTAATATGGTGTAATAGTATGGTACGAGGTGTTTCTTGACAGTCCGTTCACAACACTAATGTTGTGAAAACGTCACCACCCGTAATGTGCAAGAATCAAATTTTGCTTATGGAACAACAATGTTCATTAACATGTCCAATTATCCTATTATGATGTAATTGTACCGCACGAGTTGTTTTTGGAGTTTCCGTTCCGAGCACGAATTTTGCGAAAACGTCGCCACCTGTAATGTGGAAGAATCAAAAGTTCGCTTCTGGAACAAAAAGGTTCACTAACATGCCCAATCATCCTCCTAATATGGTGTAATATTACCGAAGGTGGAGTTTCTGGAGTTTCCATTCCGAACACGATTGTTGCGATAACGTCTCCACTCATAATGTGCAATTATAAAAAGTTTGTTTTCGAAACAAAAAAGTTCAAAAACATGCCCAATCATCCTAATATGGTGTAATAGTAACGAAGGATGTGTTTCTAGAGTTTCTGTTTCGGACACGAATGTTGCGAAAACATCACCACCCGTAATGTGCGAGAATCAAAAGTTCACTTCCAGAATAAAAAGGTTCATTAACATGCCCAATCATCCTAATATGGTGTAATAGTACCATAGGAGGCATTTCTGTAGTTTCCGTTCAGGACACAAATGTTGCAACAACATCGACACCCACAATGTGCTAGAATTAAAAGTTCACTTCTAGAACAAATAGGTTCAAAAACATGGCCATTCATCCTAATTTGGTGTAATAGTACCGAAGGAGGTGTTTCTAGAGTTTCTGTTTTGGACACGACTGTTGCGAAAACGTCACCACTCGTAATGTGCGAGAATCAAAAGTTCACTTCCGGAATAAAAAGGTTCATTAACATGCCCAATCATCCTGAAATAGTGTAATAGTACCATAGGAGGCATTTCTGTAGTTTCCATTCAGGACACAAATGTTGCGAAAACATCGACACCCATAATGTGCAAGAATTAAAAGTTCGCTTCTAGAACAAAATGTTCAAAAACATGGCCAATCATCTTAATATGGTGTAATAGTACTAAAGGAGGTGTTTCTGGAGTTTCCATTTTGGAAACGAATGTTGCAAAAATTTCGCCACCTGTAATGTGCCAGAATAAAAAGTTTGCTTCTAGAACAAAATGGTTCATTAACATGCCCAATAATCCTATTATGATGTAATTGCATCGTACGAGTTGTTTTTGGAGTTTCCGTTCCGGACACGAATTTTGCGAAAACGTCGCCACATGTAATGTGCAAGAATCAAAAGTTTGCTTCCGGAATAAAACGGTTCATTAACATACCGAATCATCCTAATATGGTGTAATATACCGTAGGAGGCATTTCTGCAGTTTCCGTTCAGGACACAAATATTGAGAAAACATCGACACCCACAATGTGGTAGAATTAAAAGTTCGCTTCTAGAACAAAAAGGTTCAAAAACATGGCCAATCATCCTAATTTGGTGTAATAGTAACGAAGGAGGAGTTTCTAGAGTTTCTGTTTCAGACACGAATGTCGCAAAAATGTCACCACCCATAATGTTCGAGAATCAAAAGTTCGCTTCCGGAATAAAAAGGTTCATTAATATGCCTAATCATCCTAATATGGTGTAATAGTTGTGAAATAGGCGTTTTTCGAGTTTCCGTTCAGGACACGAATGTTGCGAAAACGTCACCACCCGTAATGTGCAAGAATCAAAAGTTCGCTTCCGGAATAAAAAGGTTCATTAACATGCCCAATCATCCTAATATGGTGTAATATACCGTAGGAGGAATTTCTGCAGTTTCCGTTCAGGACACAAATATTGCGAAAACATCGACACCCACAATGTGCTAGAATTAAAAGTTCGCTTCTAGAACAAAAAGGTTCAAAAACATGGCCAATCATCCTAATTTGGTGTAATAGTACCGAAGGAGGTGTTTCTAGAGTTTCTGTTTCAGACACGAATGTTGCAAAAACGTCACCACCCATAATGTTCGAGAATCAAAAGTTCCCTTCCGGAATAAAAAGGTTCATTAAGATGCCCAATCATCCTCATATGGTGTAATAGTACCATAGGAGGCATTTCTGTAGTTTCTATTTAGGAGACAAATGTTGCGAAAACATCGACACCCATCATGTGCAAGAATTAAAAGTTCGCTTCTAGAACAAAAATGTTTAAAAACATGGCCAATCATCCTAATATGGTGTAATAGTACTGAAGGAGGTGTTTCTGGAGTTTCCGTTCCGGAGACGAATGTTGCGAAAATGTCGCCACCCGTAATGTGCAAGAATCAAAAGTTTGCTTCTAAAACAAAAAGGTTCATTAAAATGCCCAATAATCCTAATATGGTGTAATAGTATGGTACGAGGTGTTTTTGACATTCCGTTCACAACACTAATGTTGTGAAAACATCACCACCCGTAATGTGCAAGAATCAAATTTTGCTTATGGAACAACAATGTTCATTAACATGTCCAATTATCCTATTATGATGTAATTGTACCGTACGGGTTGTTTTTGGAGTTTCCGTTCCGGACACGAATTTTGCGAAAACGTCGCCACCTGTAATGTGGAAGAATCAAAAGTTCGCTTCTGGAACAAAAAGGTTCACTAACATGCCCAATCCTCCTAATACGGTGTAATATTACCGAAGGAGGTGTTTTTGGAGTTTCCATTCCGAACACGATTGTTGCGATAACGTCTCCTCTCATAATGTGCAATTATAAAAAGTTTGTTTTCGAAACAAAAAAGTTCAAAAACATGCCCAATCATCCTAATATGGTATAATAGTAACGAAGGAGGTGTTTCTAGTGTTTTTGTTTCGGACACGAATGTTGCGAAAACGTCACCACCTGTAATGTGCGAGAATCAAAAGTTTGCTTCTAGAACAAACATGTTCATTAACATGCCCAATAATCCTAATATGGTGTAATAGTATGGTACGATGTGTTTCTTGACTTTCCGTTCATAACACTAATGTTGTGAAAACGTCACCACCCGTAATGTGCAAGAATCAAATTTTGCTTATGGAACAACAATGTTCATTAACATGGCCAATCATCCTATTATGATGTAATTGTACAGTACGAGTTGTTTTTGTAGTTTCCGTTCCGGACACGAATTTTGCGAAAACGTCGCCACCTGTAATGTGCTTGAATCAAAAGTTCGCTTCCGGAACAAAAAGGTTCACTAAGATGCCCAATCCTCCTAATATGTTGTAATATTACCGAAGGAGGTGGTTCTAGAGTTTCCATTCTGAACACGATTGTTGCAATAACGTCTCCACTCAGAATGTGCAATTATAAAAAGTTTGTTTGCGAAACAAAAAAGTTCAAAAACATGCCCAATAATCCTAATATGGTGTAATAGTAACGAAGGAGGTGTTTCTAGAGTTTCTATTTCGGACACGAATGTTGCGAAAACGTCACCACCTGTAATGTGCGAGAATCAAAAGTGTGCTTCCGGAATAAAAGGTTCATTAACGTGCCCAATCATCCTAATATGGTGTCATAGTAGTGAAGGAGGTGTTTTTCGAGTTTCCGTTCCGGACACGAATGTTGTGAAAACGTCAGCACCCGTAATGTGCAAGAATCAAAAGTTCGCTTCCGGAATAAAAAAGGTTCATTAACATGCCCAATTATCCTAATATGGTGTAATATACCATAGGAGACATTTCTGCAGTTTCTGTTCAGGACACAAATATTGCGAAAACATCGACACCCACAATGTGGTAGAATTAAAAGTTCGCTTCTAGAACAAAAAGGTTCAAAAACATGGCCAATCATCCTAATTTGGTGTAATAGTAACGAAGGAGGAGTTTCTAGAGTTTCTGTTTCAGACACGAATGTCGCAAAAATGTCACCACCCATAATGTTCGAGAATCAAAAGTTCGCTTCCGGAATAAAAAGGTTCATTAATATGACCAATCATCCTAATATGGTGTAATAGTTGTGAAATAGGCGTTTTTCGAGTTTCCGTTCAGGACATGAATGTTGCAAAAACGTCACCACCCGTAATGTGCAAGAATCAAAAGTTCGATTCCGGAATAAAAAGGTTCATTAACATGACCAATCATCCTAATATGGTGTAATATACCGTAGGAGGAATTTCTGCAGTTTCCGTTCAGGACACAAATATTGCGAAAACATCGACACCCACAATGTGCTAGAATTAAAAGTTTGCTTCTAGAACAAAAAGGTTCAAAAACATGGCCAATCATCCTAATTTGGTGTAATAGTACCGAAGGAGGTGTTTCTAGAGTTTCTGTTTCAGACACGAATGTTGCAAAAACGTCTCCACCCATAATGTTCGAGAATCAAAAGTTCGCTTCCGGAATAAAAAGGTTCATTAAGATGCCCAATCATCCTCATATGGTGTAATAGTTCCATAGGAGGCATTTCTATAGTTTCTATTTAGGACACAAATGTTGCGAAAACATCGACACCCATAATGTGCAAGAATTAAAAGTTTGCTTCTAGAACAAAAATGTTTAAAAACATGGCCAATCATCCTAATATGGTGTAATAGTACTGAAGGAGGTGTTTCCGGAGTTTCCGTTCCGGAAACGAATGTTGCGAAAATGTCACCACCCGCAATGTGCAAGAATCAAAAGTTTGCTTCTAGAACAAAAATGTTCATTAACATGCCCAATAATCCTAATATGGTGTAATAGTATGGTACGATGTGTTTCTTGACTTTCCGTTCATAACACTAATGTTGTGAAAATGTCACCACCCGTAATGTGCAAGAATCAAATTTTGCTTATGGAACAACAATGTTCATTAACATGGCCAATCATCCTATTATGATGTAATTGTATAGTACGAGTTGTTTTTGTAGTTTCCGTTCTGGACACGAATTTTGCGAAAACGTCGCCACCTGTAATGTGCTTGAATCAAAAGTTCGCTTCCGGAACAAAAAGGTTCACTAACATGCCCAATCCTCCTAATATGGTGTAATATTACCGAAGGAGGTGGTTCTAGAGTTTCCATTCTGAACACGATTGTTGCAATAACGTCTCCACTCAGAATGTGCAATTATAAAAAGTTTGTTTGCGAAACAAAAATGTTCAAAAACATGCCCAATCATCCTAATATGGTGTAATAGTAACGAAGGAAGTGTTTCTAGAGTTTCTGTTTCGGACACGAATGTTGCGAAAACGTCACCACCTGTAATGTGCGAGAATCAAAAGTGTGCTTCCGGAATAAAAAGGTTCATTAACGTGCCCAATCATCCTAATATGGTGTCATAGTAGTGAAGGAGGTTTTTTTCGAGTTTCCGTTCCGGACACGAATGTTGCGAAAACGTCAGCACCCGTAATGTGCAAGAATCAAAAGTTCGCTTCCAGAATAAAAAAGGTTCAGTAACATGCCCAATCATCCTAATATGGTGTAATATACCATAGGAGGCATTTTTGCAGTTTTCGTTCAAGACACAAATATTGCGAAAACATCGACACCCACAATGTGGTAGAATTAAAAGTTCGCTTCTAGAACAAAAAGGTTCAAAAACATGGCCAATCATCCTAATTTGGTGTAATAGTAACGAAGGAGGAGTTTCTACAGTTTCTGTTTCAGACACGAATGTCGCAAAAATGTCACCACCCATAATGTTCGAGAATCAAAAGTTCGCTTCCGGAATAAAAAGGTTCATTAATATGCCCAATCATCCTCCTATGGTGTAATAGTACCGTAGGAGGCATTTCTTTAGTTTCTATTCAGGACACAAATGTTGCGAAAACATCGACACCCATAATGTGAAAGAATTAAAAGTTTGCTTCTAGAACAAAAAAGTTCAAAAACATGCCCAATCCTCCTAATATGGTGTAATAGTAACGAAGGAGGTGTTTCTAGAGTTTCTGTTTCGGACACGAATGTTGCGAAAACGTCACCACCTGTAATGTGCGAGAATCAAAAGTGTGCTTCCGGAATAAAAAGGTTCATTAACGTGCCCAATCATCCTAATATGGTGTCATAGTAGTGAAGGAGGTGTTTTTCGAGTTTCCGTTCCGGACACGAATGTTGCTGAAAACGTCTGCACCCGTAATGTGCAAGAATCAAAAGTTCGCTTCCAGAATAAAAAAGGTTCATTAACATGCCCAATCATCCTAATATGGTGTAATATACCATAGGAGGCATTTCTGCAGTTTCCGTTCAGGACACAAATATTGCGAAAACATCGACACCCACAATGTGGTAGAATTAAAAGTTCGCTTCTAGAACAAAAAGGTTCAAAAACATGGCCAATCATCCTATAATTTGGTGTAATAGTAACGAAGGAGGAGTTTCTAGAGTTTCTGTTCAGACACGAATGTCGCAAAAATGTCACCACCCATAATGTTCGAGAATCAAAAGTTCGCTTCCGGAATAAAAAGGTTCATTAATATGCCCAATCATCCTCCTATGGTGTAATAGTACCGTAGGAGGCATTTCTTTAGTTTCTATTCAGGACACAAATGTTGCGAAAACATCGAAACCCATAATGTGAAAGAATTAAAAGTTTGCTTCTAGAACAAAAATGTTCAAAAACATGGCCAATCATACTAATATGGTGTATTAGTAATGAAGGAGGTGTTTCTAGAGTTTCTGTTTCGGACACGAATGTTGCAAAAACGTCACCACCTGTGATGTGCGAGAATCAAAAGTGTGCTTCCGGAATAAAAAGGTTCATTAACGTGCCCAATCATCCTAATATGGTGTCATAGTAGTGAAGGAGGTGTTTTTCGAGTTTCCGTTCCGGACACGAATGTTGCGAAAACGTCAGCACCCGTAATGTGCAAGAATCAAAAGTTCGCTTCCGGAATAAAAAATGTTCATTAACATGCCCAATCATCCTAATATGGTGTAATATACCATAGGAGGCATTTCTGCAGTTTCCGTTCAGGACACAAATATTGCGAAAACATCGACACCCACAATGTGGTAGAATTAAAAGTTCGCTTCTAGAACAAAAATGTTAAAAAACATGGCCAATCATCCTAATTTGGTGTAATAGTACCGAAGGAGGAGTTTCTAGAATTTCTGTTTCAGACACGAATGTCGCAAAAATGTCACCACCCATAATGTTCGAGAATCAAAAGTTCGCTTTCGGAATAAAAAGGTTCATTAATATGCCCAATCATCCTCCTATGGTGTAGTAGTACCATAGGAGGCATTTCTGTAGTTTCTATTCAGGACACAAATGTTGCGAAAACATCAACACCCATAATATGAAAGAATTAAAAGTTTGCTTCTAGAACAAAAAAGTTCAAAAACATGGCCAATCATCCTAATATGGTGTAATAGTAACGAAGGAGGTGTTTCTAGAGTTTCTGTTTCGGACACAAATGTTGCGAAAACGTCACCACCTGTAATGTGCGAGAATCAAAAGTGTTCTTCCGGAATAAAAAGGTTCATTAACGTGCCCAATCATCCTAATATGGTGTAATAGTAGTGAAGGATGTGTTTTTCGAGTTTCCGTTCCAGACATGAATGTTGCGAAAACGTCAGCACCCGTAATGTGCAAGAATCAAAAGTTCGCTTCCGGAATAAAAAAGGTTCATTAACATTCCCAATCATCCTAATATGGTGTAATATACCATAGGAGGCATTTCTGCAGTTTCCGTTCAAGACACAAATATTGCGAAAACATCGACACCAACAATGTGGTAGAATTAAAAGTTCGCTTCTAGAACAAAAAGGTTCAAAAACATGGCCAATCATCCTAATTTGGTGTAATAGTACCGAAGGAGGAGTTTCTAGAGTTTCTGTTTCAGACACGAATGTCGCAAAAATGTCACCACCCATAATGTTCGAGAATCAAAAGTTCGCTTCCGGAATAAAAAGGTTCATTAATATGCCCAATCATCCTCCTATGGTGTAATAGTACCATAGGAGGCATTTCTGTAGTTTCTATTCAAGACACAAATGTTGCGAAAACAACGACACCCATAATGTGCAAGAATTAAAAGTTTGCTTCTAGAACAAAAATGTTCAAAAACATGGCCAATCATCCTAATATGGTGTAATAGTACTGAAGGAGGTGTTTCTGGAGTTTCCGTTCCGGAAACGAATGTTGCTAAAATGTCGCCACCCGTAATGTGCAAGAATCAAAAGTTTGCTTCTAGAACAAAAAGGTTCATTAACATGCCCAATAATCCTAATATGGTGTAATAGTATGGTACGAGGTGTTTCTTGACTTTCCGTTCACAACATTAATGTTGTGAAAAAGTCACCACCCGTAATCTGCAAGAATCAAATTTTGCTTATGGAACAACAATGTTCATTAACATGCCCAATCATCCTATTATGATGTAATTGTACCGTACGAGTTGTTTTTGGAGTTTCCGTTCCGGACACGAATTTTGCGAAAACGTCGCCACCTGTAATGTGCTTGAATCAAAAGTTCGCTTCTGGAACAAAAAGGTTCACTAACATGCCCAATCCTCCTAATATGGTGTAATATTACCGAAGGAGGTGCTTCTAGAGTTTCCATTCTGAACACGATTGTTGCAATAACGTCTCCACTCAGAATGTGCAATTATAAAAAGTTTGTTTCCGAAACAAAAATGTTCAAAAACATGCCCAATCATCCTAATATGGTGTAATAGTACAGAAGGAGGTGTTTCTATAGTTTCTGTTTCGGACACGAATGTTGCGAAAACGTCACCACCCGTAATGTTCGAGAATTGAAAGTTCACTTCCGGAATAAAAAGGTTCATTAACATGCCCAATCATCCTCATATAGCGTAATAGTACCATAGGAGGCATTTCTGTAGTTTCCATTCAGGACACAAATGTTGCGAAAACATCGACACCCATAATGTGCAAGAATTAAAAGTTCGCTTCTAGAACAAAAATGTTCTAAAACATGGCCAATCATCCTAATATGGTGTAATAGTACTAAAGGAGGTGTTTCTGTATTTTCCATTCCGGAAACGAATGTTGCGAAAATGTCGCCACCCGTAATGTGCAAGAATAAAAAGTTTGCTTCTAGAACAAAATGGTTCATTAACATGCCCAATCATCCTAATATGGTGTAATAGTATCGTACGAGGTGTTTCTTGACTTTCCGTTCACGACACTAATGTTGTGAAAACGTCACCGCCCGTAATGTGCAAGAATCAAATTTTGCTTATGAAACAACAATGTTCATTAACATGCCCAATCATCCTATTATGATGTAATGGTTCCCTACGAATTTTTTTGGAGTTTCCGTTCCGGACACGAATTTTGCGAAAACGTCGCCACATGTAATGTGCAAGAATCAAATGTTCACTTCCAGAACAAAAAGGTTCATTAACATGCCCAATCCTCCTAATATGGTGTAATATTACCGAAGGAGGTGTTTCTAGAGTTTCCATTCCGAACACGATTGTTGCGATAACGTCTCCACTCATAATGTGCAATTATAAAAAGTTTGTTTCCAAAATAAAAAAGATCAAAAACATGCCCAATCAGCCTAATATGGTGTAATAGTAACGAAGGAGGTGTTTCTAGAGTTTCTGTTTCGGACACGAATGTTGCGAAAACGTCACCACCTGTAATGTGCGAGAATCAAAAGTGTGCTTCCGGAATAAAAAGGTTCATTAACGTGCCCAATCATCCTAATATGGTGTAATAGCAGTGAAGGAGGTGTTTTTCGAGTTTCCGTTTCGGACATGAATGTTGCGAAAACGTCAGCACCCGTAATGTGCAAGAATCAAAAGTTCGCTTCCGGAATAAAAAAGGTTCATTAACATGCCCAATCATCCTAATATGGTGTAATATACCATAGGAGGCATTTCTGCAGTTTCCGTTCAGGACACAAATATTGCGAAAACATCGACACTCACAATGTGGTAGAATTAAAAGTTCGCTTCTAGAACAAAAAGGTTCAAAAACATGGCCAATCATCCTAATTTGGTGTAGTAGTACCGAAGGAGGAGTTTCTAGAGTTTCTATTTCAGACACGATTGTCGCAAAAATGTCACCACCCATAATGTTTGAGAATCAAAAGTTCGCTTACGGAATAAAAAGGTTCATTAATATGCCCAATCATCCTCCTATGGTGTAATAGTACCGTAGGAGGTATTTCTTTAGTTTCTATTCAAGACACAAATGTTGCGAAAACATCGACACCCATAATGTGAAAGAATTAAAGTTTGCTTCTAGAACAAAAATGTTCAAAAACATGGCCAATCATACTAATATGGTGTAATAGTAACGAAGGAGGTGTTTCTAGAGTTTCTGTTTCGGACACGAATGTTTCGAAAACATCACAACCTATAATGTGCGAGAATCAAAACTGTGCTTCCGGAATAAAAAGGTTCATTAACGTGCCCAATCATCCTAATATGGTGTCATAGTAGTGAAGGAGGTGTTTTTCGAGTTTCCGTTCCGGACACGAATGTTGCGAAAACGTCAGCACCCGTAATGTGCAAGAATCAAAAGTCCGCTTCCGGAATAAAAAAGGTTCATTAACATGCCCAATCATCCTAATATGGTGTAATATACCATAGGAGGCATTTCTGCAGTTTCTGTTCAGGACACAAATATTGTGAAAACATCGACACCCACAATGTGGTAGAATTAAAAGTTCGCTTCTAGAACAAAAAGGTTCAAAAACATGGCCAATCATCCTAATTTGGTGTAGTAGTACCGAAGGAGGAGTTTCTAGAGTTTCTATTTCAGACACGATTGTCGCAAAAATGTCACCACCCATAATGTTTGAGAATCAAAAGTTCGCTTCCAGAATAAAAAGGATCATTAATATGCCCAATCATCCTCCTATGGTGTAATAGTACCGTAGGAGGCATTTCTTTAGTTTCTATTCAGGACACAAATGTTGCGAAAACATCGACACCCATAATGTGAAAGAATTAAAAGTTTGCTTCTAGAACAAAAATGTTCAAAAACATGGCCAATCATACTAATATGGTGTAATAGTAACGAAGGAGGTGTTTATAGAGTTTCTGTTTCGGACACGAATGTTTCGAAAACATCACCACCTGTAATGTGCGAGAATCAAAAGTGTGCTTCCGGAATAAAAAGGTTCATTAACGTGCCCAATCATCCTAATATGGTGTCATAGTAGTGAAGGAGGTGTTTTTCGAGTTTCCGTTCCGGACACGAATGTTGCGAAAACGTCAGCACCCGTAATGTGCAAGAATCAAAAGTTCGCTTCCGGAATAAAAAAGGTTCATTAACATGCCCAATCATCCTAATATGGTGTAATATACCATAGGAGGCATTTCTGCAGTTTCCGTTCAGGACACAAATATTGCGAAAACATCGACACCCACAATGTGGTAGAATTAAAAGTTCGCTTCAAGAACAAAAAGGTTAAAAAACATGGCCAATCATCCTAATTTGGTGTAATAGTATCGAAGGAGGAGTTTCTAGAGTTTCTGTTTCATACACGAATGTCGCAAAAATGTCACCACCCATAATGTTCGAGAATCAAAAGTTCGCTTACGGAATAAAAAGGTTCATTAATATGCCCAATCATCCTCCTATGGTGTAAAACTACCATAGGAGGCATTTCTGTAGTTTCTATTCAGGACACAAATGTTGCGAAAACATCAACACCCATAATATGAAAGAATTAAAAGTTTGCTTCTAAAACAAAAAAGTTCAAAAACATGGCCAATCATCCTGATATGGTGTAATAGTAACGAAGGAGGTGTTTCTAGAGTTTCTGTTTCGGACACGAATGTTGCGAAAACGTCACCACCTGTAATGTGCGAGAATCAAAAGTGTGCTTCCAGAATAAAAAGGTTCATTAACGTGCCCAATCATCCTAATATGGTGTAATAGAAGTGAAGGATGTGTTTTTCGAGTTTCCGTTCCAGACATGAATGTTGCGAAAACGTCAGCACCCGTAATGTGCAAGAATCAAAAGTTCGCTTCCGGAATAAAAAAGGTTCATTAACATTCCCAATCATCCTAATATGGTGTAATATACCATAGGAGGCATTTTTGCAGTTTCCGTTCAGGACACAAATATTGCGAAAACATCGACACCAACAATGTGGTAGAATTAAAAGTTCGCTTCTAGAACAAAAAGGTTCAAAAACATGGCCAATCATCCTAATTTGGTGTAATAGTACCGAAGGAGGAGTTTCTAGAGTTTCTGTTTCAAACACGAATGTCGCAAAAATGTCACCACCCATAATGTTCGAGAATCAAAAGTTCGCTTCCTGGAATAAAAAGGTTCATTAATTTTCCCAATCATCCTCCTATGGTGTAATAGTACCATAGGAGGCATTTCTGTAGTTTCTATTCATGACACAAATGTTGCGAAAACAACGACACCCATAATGTGCAAGAATTAAAAGTTTGCTTCTAGAACAAAAATGTTCAAAAACATGGCCAATCATCCTAATATGGTGTAATAGTACTGAAGGAGGTGTTTCTGGAGTTTCCGTTCCGGAAACGAATGTTGCAAAAATGTCACCACCCGTAATGTGCAAGAATCAAAAGTTTGCTTCTAGAACAAAAAGGTTCATTAACATGCCCAATAATCCTAATATGGTGTAATAGTATGGTACGAGGTGTTTCTTGACTTTCCGTTCACAACATTAATGTTGTGAAAAAGTCACCACCCGTAATCTGCAAGAATCAAATTTTGCTTATGGAACAACAATGTTCATTAACATGCCCAATCATCCTATTATGATGTAATTGTACCGTACGAGTTGTTTTTGGAGTTTCCGTTCCGGACACGAATTTTGCGAAAACGTCGCCACCTGTAATGTGCTTGAATCAAAAGTTCGCTTCTGGAACAAAAAGGTTCACTAACATGCCCAATCCTCCTAATATGGTGTAATATTACCGAAGGAGGTGCTTCTAGAGTTTCCATTCTGAACACGATTGTTGCAATAACGTCTCCACTCAGAATGTGCAATTATAAAAAGTTTGTTTCCGAAACAAAAATGTTCAAAAACATGCCCAATCATCCTAATATGGTGTAATAGTACAGAAGGAGGTGTTTCTATAGTTTCTGTTTCGGACACGAATGTTGCGAAAACGTCACCACCCGTAATGTTCGAGAATTGAAAGTTCACTTCCGGAATAAAAAGGTTCATTAACATGCCCAATCATCCTCATATAGCGTAATAGTACCATAGGAGGCATTTCTGTAGTTTCCATTCAGGACACAAATGTTGCGAAAACATCGACACCCATAATGTGCAAGAATTAAAAGTTCGCTTCTAGAACAAAAATGTTCTAAAACATGGCCAATCATCCTAATATGGTGTAATAGTACTAAAGGAGGTGTTTCTGTATTTTCCATTCCGGAAACGAATGTTGCGAAAATGTCGCCACCCGTAATGTGCAAGAATAAAAAGTTTGCTTCTAGAACAAAATGGTTCATTAACATGCCCAATCATCCTAATATGGTGTAATAGTATCGTACGAGGTGTTTCTTGACTTTCCGTTCACGACACTAATGTTGTGAAAACGTCACCGCCCGTAATGTGCAAGAATCAAATTTTGCTTATGAAACAACAATGTTCATTAACATGCCCAATCATCCTATTATGATGTAATGGTTCCCTACGAATTTTTTTGGAGTTTCCGTTCCGGACACGAATTTTGCGAAAACGTCGCCACATGTAATGTGCAAGAATCAAATGTTCACTTCCAGAACAAAAAGGTTCATTAACATGCCCAATCCTCCTAATATGGTGTAATATTACCGAAGGAGGTGTTTCTAGAGTTTCCATTCCGAACACGATTGTTGCGATAACGTCTCCACTCATAATGTGCAATTATAAAAAGTTTGTTTCCAAAATAAAAAAGATCAAAAACATGCCCAATCAGCCTAATATGGTGTAATAGTAACGAAGGAGGTGTTTCTAGAGTTTCTGTTTCGGACACGAATGTTGCGAAAACGTCACCACCTGTAATGTGCGAGAATCAAAAGTGTGCTTCCGGAATAAAAAGGTTCATTAACGTGCCCAATCATCCTAATATGGTGTAATAGCAGTGAAGGAGGTGTTTTTCGAGTTTCCGTTTCGGACATGAATGTTGCGAAAACGTCAGCACCCGTAATGTGCAAGAATCAAAAGTTCGCTTCCGGAATAAAAAAGGTTCATTAACATGCCCAATCATCCTAATATGGTGTAATATACCATAGGAGGCATTTCTGCAGTTTCCGTTCAGGACACAAATATTGCGAAAACATCGACACTCACAATGTGGTAGAATTAAAAGTTCGCTTCTAGAACAAAAAGGTTCAAAAACATGGCCAATCATCCTAATTTGGTGTAGTAGTACCGAAGGAGGAGTTTCTAGAGTTTCTATTTCAGACACGATTGTCGCAAAAATGTCACCACCCATAATGTTTGAGAATCAAAAGTTCGCTTCCGGAATAAAAAGGATTCATTAATATGCCCAATCATCCTCCTATGGTGTAATAGTACCGTAGGAGGTATTTCTTTAGTTTCTATTCAGGACACAAATGTTGCGAAAACATCGACACCCATAATGTGAAAGAATTAAAGTTTGCTTCTAGAACAAAAATGTTCAAAAACATGGCCAATCATACTAATATGGTGTAATAGTAACGAAGGAGGTGTTTCTAGAGTTTCTGTTTCGGACACGAATGTTTCGAAAACATCACCACCTGTAATGTGCGAGAATCAAAACTGTGCTTCCGGAATAAAAAGGTTCATTAACGTGCCCAATCATCCTAATATGGTGTCATAGTAGTGAAGGAGGTGTTTTTCGAGTTTCCGTTCCGGACACGAATGTTGCGAAAACGTCAGCACCCGTAATGTGCAAGAATCAAAAGTCCGCTTCCGGAATAAAAAAGGTTCATTAACATGCCCAATCATCCTAATATGGTGTAATATACCATAGGAGGCATTTCTGCAGTTTCTGTTTAGGACACAAATATTGTGAAAACATCGACACCCACAATGTGGTAGAATTAAAAGTTCGCTTCTAGAACAAAAAGGTTCAAAAACATGGCCAATCATCCTAATTTGGTGTAGTAGTACCGAAGGAGGAGTTTCTAGAGTTTCTATTTCAGACACGATTGTCGCAAAAATGTCACCACCCATAATGTTTGAGAATCAAAAGTTCGCTTCCGGAATAAAAAGGATCATTAATATGCCCAATCATCCTCCTATGGTGTAATAGTACCGTAGGAGGCATTTCTTTAGTTTCTATTCAGGACACAAATGTTGCGAAAACATCGACACCCATAATGTGAAAGAATTAAAAGTTTGCTTCTAGAACAAAAATGTTCAAAAACATGGCCAATCATACTAATATGGTGTAATAGTAACGAAGGAGGTGTTTCTAGAGTTTCTGTTTCGGACACGAATGTTTCGAAAACATCACCACCTGTAATGTGCGAGAATCAAAAGTGTGCTTCCGGAATAAAAAGGTTCATTAACGTGCCCAATCATCCTAATATGGTGTCATAGTAGTGAAGGAGGTGTTTTTCGAGTTTCCGTTCCGGACACGAATGTTGCGAAAACGTCAGCACCCGTAATGTGCAAGAATCAAAAGTTCGCTTCCGGAATAAAAAAGGTTCATTAACATGCCCAATCATCCTAATATGGTGTAATATACCATAGGAGGCATTTCTGCAGTTTCCGTTCAGGAGACAAATATTGCGAAAACATCGACACCCACAATGTGGTAGAATTAAAAGTTCGCTTCAAGAACAAAAAGGTTAAAAAAACATGGCCAATCATCCTAATTTGGTGTAATAGTACCGAAGGAGGAGTTTCTAGAGTTTCTGTTTCAGACACGAATGTCGCAAAAATGTCACCACCCATAATGTTCGAGAATCAAAAGTTCGCTTACGGAATAAAAAGGTTCATTAATATGCCCAATCATCCTCCTATGGTGTAAAAGTACCATAGGAGGCATTTCTGTAGTTTCTATTCAGGACACAAATGTTGCGAAAACATCAACACCCATAATATGAAAGAATTAAAAGTTTGCTTCTAAAACAAAAAAGTTCAAAAACATGGCCAATCATCCTGATATGGTGTAATAGTAACGAAGGAGGTGTTTCTAGAGTTTCTGTTTCGGACACGAATGTTGCGAAAACGTCACCACCTGTAATGTGCGAGAATCAAAAGTGTGCTTCCAGAATAAAAAGGTTCATTAACGTGCCCAATCATCCTAATATGGTGTAATAGAAGTGAAGGATGTGTTTTTCGAGTTTCCGTTCCAGACATGAATGTTGCGAAAACGTCAGCACCCGTAATGTGCAAGAATCAAAAGTTCGCTTCCGGAATAAAAAAGGTTCATTAACATTCCCAATCATCCTAATATGGTGTAATATACCATAGGAGGCATTTTTGCAGTTTCCGTTCAGGACACAAATATTGCGAAAACATCGACACCAACAATGTGGTAGAATTAAAAGTTCGCTTCTAGAACAAAAAGGTTCAAAAACATGGCCAATCATCCTAATTTGGTGTAATAGTACCGAAGGAGGAGTTTCTAGAGTTTCTGTTTCAAACACGAATGTCGCAAAAATGTCACCACCCATAATGTTCGAGAATCAAAAGTTCGCTTCCGGAATAAAAAGGTTCATTAATTTTCCCAATCATCCTCCTATGGTGTAATAGTACCATAGGAGGCATTTCTGTAGTTTCTATTCAGGACACAAATGTTGCGAAAACAACGACACCCATAATGTGCAAGAATTAAAAGTTTGCTTCTAGAACAAAAATGTTCAAAAACATGGCCAATCATCCTAATATGGTGTAATAGTACTGAAGGAGGTGTTTCTGGAGTTTCCGTTCCGGAAACGAATGTTGCAAAAATGTCACCACCCGTAATGTGCAAGAATCAAAAGTTTGCTTCTAGAACAAAAAGGTTCATTAACATGCCCAATAATCCTAATATGGTGTAATAGTATGGTACGAGGTGTTTCTTGACTTTCCGTTCACAACATTAATGTTGTGAAAAAGTCACCACCCGTAATCTGCAAGAATCAAATTTTGCTTATGGAACAACAATGTTCATTAACATGCCTAATCATCCTATTATGATGTAATTGTACCGTACGAGTTGTTTTTGGAGTTTCCGTTCTGGACACGAATTTTGCGAAAACGTCGCCACCTGTAATGTGCTTGAATCAAAAGTTCGCTTCTGGAACAAAAAGGTTCACTAACATGCCCAATCCTCCTAATATGGTGTAATATTACCGAAAGAGGTGCTTCTAGAGTTTCCATTCTGAACACGATTGTTGCAATAACGTCTACACAGAATGTGCAATTATAAAAAGTTTGCTTCCGAAACAAAAATGTTCAAAAACATGCCCAATCATCCTAATATGGTGTAATAGTACAGAAGGAGGTGTTTCTATAGTTTCTGTTTCGGACACGAATGTTGCGAAAACGTAACCACCCGTAATGTTCGAGAATCAAAAGTTCACTTCCGGAATAAAAAGGTTCATTAACATGCCCAATCATCCTAGTATGGTGTTATAGTACCATAGGAGGCATTTCTGTAGTTTCCGTTCAGGACACAAATGTTGCGAAAACATCGACACCCACAATGTGCAAGAATTAAAAGTTATCTTCTAGAACAAAAGGTTCAAAAACATGGCCAATCATCCTAATTTGGTGTAATAGTACCCAAGGAGGTGTTTCTAGAGTTTCTGTTTCGGACACGAATGTTGCGAAAACGTCACCACCCATAATGTTCGAGAATTGAAAGTTCACATCCGGAATAAAAAGGTTCATTAACATGCCCAATCATCCTCATATAGCGTAATAGTACCATAGGAGGCATTTCTGTAGTTTCCATTCATGACACAAATGTTGCGAAAACATCGACACCCATAATGTGCAAGAATTAAAAGTTCGCTTCTAGAACAAAAATGTTCTAAAACATGGCCAATCATCCTAATATGGTGTAATAGTACTAAAGGAGGTGTTTCTGGATTTTCCATTCCGGAAACGAATGTTGCGAAAATGTCGCCACCCGTAATGTGCAAGAATAAAAAGTTTGCTTCTAGAACAAAATGGTTCATTAACATGCCCAATCATCCTAATATGGTGTAATAGTATCGTAGGAGGTGTTTCTTGACTTTCCGTTCATGACACTAATGTTGTGAAAACGTCACCGCCCGTAATGTGCAAGAATCAAATTTTTCTTATGAAACAACAATGTTCATTAACATGCCCAATCATCCTATTATGATGTAATTGTTCCCTACGAATTTTTTTTGGAGTTTCCGTTCCGGACATGAATTTTGCGAAAACATCGCAACATGTAATGTGCAAGAATCAAAAGTTCGCTTCCAGAACAAAAAGGTTCATTAACATGCCCAATCCTCCTAATATGGTGTAATATTACCGAAGGAGGTGTTTCTGGAGTTTCCACTCGAACACGATTGTTGCAATAATGTCTCCACTCATGATGTGCAATTATAAAAAGTTTGTTTTTGAAACAAAAAAGTTCAAAAACATGTCCAATCATCCTAGTATGGTGTAATAGTACCATAGGAGGCATTTTTGTAGTTTCCGTTCCGGACACAAATGTTGCGAAAACATTGACACCCACAATGTGCAAGAATTAAAAGTTCGCTTCTAGAACAAAAAGGTTCAAAAACATGGCCAATCATCCTAATTTGGTGTAATAGTACCGAAGGAGGTGTTTCTAGAGGTTCTGTTTCGGACACGAATGTTGCAAAAACATCACCACCCACAATGTTCGAGAATCAATAGTTCGCTTCCGGAATAAAAAGGTTCATTAACATGCCCAATCATCCTCATATAGTGTAATAGTACCATAGGAGGCATTTCTGTAGTTTCCATTCACGACACAAATGTTGCGAAAACATCGACACCCATAATGTGCAAGAATTAAAAGTTCGCTTCTAGAACAAAAATGTTCAAAAACATGGCCAATCATCCTAATGTGGTGTAATAGTACTAAAGGGGGTGTTTCTGGAGTTTCCATTCCGGAAACGAATGTTGCGAAAATGTCGCCACCCGTAACGTGCAAGAATAAAAAGTTTGCTTCTAGAACAAAATGGTTCATTAACATGCCCAATCATCCTAATATGGTGTAATAGTACCGTAGGAGTCATTTCTGTAGTTTCCGTTCACGACACAAATTTTGCAAAAACATCAACACCCATAATGTGCAAGAATTAAAAGTTCGCTTCTAGAAAAAAGATTCGAAAACATGGCCAATCATCCAAATATGGTGTAATAGTACTGAAGGAGGTGTTTTTAGAGTTTCCGTTCTAGACACAAATGTTGCGAAAATGTCGCCACCCGTAATGTGCAAGAAACAAAAGTTCGCTTCCGAAAAAAAGGTTCATTAACATGCCCAATCATCATAATATGGTGTAATATTATCGTACGAGGTGTTTCTTGAGTTTTCGTTCACGACACTAATGTTGCGAAAACGTCACTACCCAGAATGCGCAAGAATCAAAAGTTTGCTTATAGAACAACAATGTTCATTAACATGCCCAATCCTCCTAATATGGTGTAATTGTAACGTACGAGTTATTTTTGGAGTTTCCGTTCGGTACACGAATTTTGCGAAAATATCGCCACCTGTAATGTGCTAGAACCTAAAGTTCACTTTAAGAACAAAAAGGTTCATTAACATGCCCATTCCTCCTAATATGGTGTAAAAGTACCGAAGGAGGTGTTTCAGGAGTTTCCATTCCGAACACGATTGTTGCGAAAACGTCACCACTCATAATGTGCATATATCTAAAGTTCGCTTCTGGAAAAAAAGTCCAAAAACATGCCCAATAATCCTAATATGGTGTAATAATAACGAAGGAGGTGTTTTTAGAGTTTCTGTTTCGGACACGAATGTTGCGAAAACGTCACCACCCGTAATGTGCAAGAATCAAGAGTTCAGCTTTTGAAATAAAAAGGTTCATTAACATGCCCAACCATCCTTATATGGTGTAATAGTATCGTATGACGTGCTTCATGAGTTTCCGTTCACGATACTAATGTTGCGAAAACGTCACCACCCGTAAAGCACAAGAATCAAAAGTTTGCTTATAGAACAACAATGTTCATTAACATGCCCAATCATCCTAATGTAGTGTAATTATATCGTTCGAGGTGTTTTAGAGTTTCCGTTCTGGACACGAATTTTGCGAAAACATGGCCACCTATAATTTGCAGGAATCAAAAGTTCGCTTCTAGAACAAAAAAGTTCATTAACATGCCCAATCCTCCTAATATGGTGTAATATTACCTAAGGAGGTGTTTCCGGAGTTTCCATTCTGAACACGATTGTTGCGATAACGTCACCACTCATAATGTGCAATTATCAAAAGTTTGTTTCCGAAACAAAAATGTTCAAAAACATGCCCAATCATCCTAATATGGTGTAACAACCCCGAAGGAAGTGTTTCTAGAGTTTCTGTTCCGGACACGAATGTTGTGAAAACGTCACCACCTGTAATGTGCGAGAATGAAGAGTTCGGTTCTGAAATAAAAAGGTTCATTAACATGCCCAACCATCCTTATATGGTGTAATAGTACCGTAGGAGGCATTTATACATTTTTTGTTCAGGATACAAATGGTTCGAAAACATCGACACCCATAATATGCAAGAATTACAAGTTCGCTTCTAGAACAAAAAAGTTCAAAAACAAGGCAAATCATCCTATAATTGTGTAATAGTACTGAAGGAGGTGTTTCTGGAGTTTTCGTTCCAAACATGAATGTTGCGAAAATGTCGCCACCCATAATGTGGAAGAATCAAAAGTTCGCTTCAGGAAAACAAAAAGGTTCATTAACATGCCCAATCATCCTAATATGGTGTAATAGTTTCGTACAAGGTGTTTCTTTAGTTTCCATTCACGACACTAATGTTGCGAAAACATCACCACCTGTAATGCGCAAGAATCAAAAGTTTGCTTATAGAACAACAACGTTCATTAACATGCCCAATCATCCAAATGTGGTGTAATTGTACAATACGAGGTGTTTTTGGAGTTTCCGTTCCAGACACGAATTTTGGGAAAATATCGCCACCTGTAATGTGCAAGAATCAAAAGTTCGCTTTCGGAACAAAAAGGTTCATTAACATGCCCAATCCTCCTAATATGGTGTAATATTACCTAAGGAGGTGTTTCCGTTGTTTCCATTCTGAACACGATTGTTGCGATAACGTCACCACTCATAATGTGCAATTATCAAACGTTTGTTTCCGAAACAAAAATGTTCAAAAACATGACCAATCATCCTAATATGGTGTAACAAACCCGAAGGAGGTGTTTCTAGAGTTTTTGTTCCGGACACGAATGTAGTGAAAACGTCACCACCCTTAATGTGCGAGAATCAAGAGTTCGCTTCTGAAATAAAAAGGTTCATTAACATGCCCAACCATCCTTATATGGTGTAATAGTACCGTAGGAGGCATTTATACATTTTCTGTTCAGGACACAAATGGTTCGAAAACATCGACACCCATAATGTGCAAGAATTAAAAGTTCGCTTCTAGAACAAAAAAGTTCAAAAACAAGGCAAATCATCCTATAATGGTCTAATAGTACTGAAGGAGGTGTTTCTGGAGTTTTCGTTCCAAACATGAATGTTGCGAAAATGTCGCCACCCATAATGTGCAAGAATCAAAAGTTCGCTTCCGGAACAAAAAAGTTCATTAACATGCCCAATCATCCTAATATGGTGTAATAGTTTCATACGAGGTGTTTCTTTAGTTTCCATTCACGACAGTAATGTTGCGAAAACATCACCACCTGTGATGCGCAAGAATCAAAAGTTTGCTTATAGAACAACAATGTTCATTAACATGCCCAATCATCCAAATGTGGTGTAATTGTACAGTACGAGGTGTTTTTGGAGTTTCCGTTCCGGACACGGATTGTGCGAAAATATCGCCACCTGTAATGTGCAAGAATCAAAAGTTCGCTTCCGGAACAAAAAGGTTCATTAACATGCCCAATCCTCCTAATATGGTTTAATATTGCCTAAGGAGGTGTTTCTGGAGTTTCCATTCTGAACACGATTGTTGCGATAACGTCAACACTCATAATGTGCAATTATCAAAATTTTGTCTCCGAAAAAAAAGTTCAAAAACATGCCCGATCATCCTAATATGGTGTAATAGTACCGAAGGAGGTTTTTCTAGAGTTTCTATTCCGGACACGAATGTTGTGAAAACGTCACCACCCGTAATGTGCGAGAATCAAAAGTTCGCTTCCGGAATAAAAAGGTTCATTAACATGCCCAATCATCCTAATATGGTGCAATATTACCGTAGGAGGCATTTCTGTAGTTTCCGTTTAGGACACAAATGTTGGGAAAACATCGACACCCATAATGTGCAAGAATTAAAAGTTCCCTTCTAGAACAAAAAGGTTAAAAAATGGCCAATCATCCTAATATGTGTAATAGGACTAAAGGAGGTGTTTCTGGAGTTTCCGTTCTGGACACGAATGTTGCGAAAATGTCTCCACCCGTAATGTGCAAGAATCAAAATTTCGCTTTCGGAACAAAATGGTTCATTAACATGCCCAATCATCCTAATATGGTGTAATAGTATCGTACGAGGTGTTTCTTGAGTTTCCGTTCACGACACTAATGTTGCGAAAACGTCACCACCCGTAATGCGCAAGAATCAAAAGTTTGCCTATAGAACAACAATGTTCATTAACATGCCCAATCATCCTATTATGGTGTAATTGTACCGTACGAGGTATTTTGTAGTTTCCGTTCCGGACACGAATTTTGCGTAAACGTCGCCACCTATAATGTGCAAGAATCAAAAGTTCGCTTTCGGAATAAAAAGGTTCTTTAACATGCCCAACCATCCTAATATGGTGTTATAGTATCGTACGAGGTGTTTCTGTAGTTTCCGTTCACGACACTAATGTTGCAAAAACGTCACCACCCATAATGCGCAAGAATCAAAAGTTTGCTTATAGAACAACAATGTTCAAAAACATGGCCAATCATCCTAATATGGTGTAATAGTACTGAAGGAGGTATTTATGGAGTTTCCGTTCTAGAAACGAATGTTGCGAAAATGTCGCCACCCGTAATGTGCAAGAAAAAAATAGTTCTCTTCCGGAACAAAAAGGTTCATTAACATGCCCAATCATCCTAATATGGTGTAATAGTATCATACGAGGTGTTTCTTGAGTTTCCGTTCACGACACTAATGTTGCGAAAACGTCACCACCCGTAATGCGCAAGAATCAAAAGTTTGCTTATAGAACAACAATGTTCATTAGCATGCCCAATCCTCCGAATATGGTGTAATTGTACCGTACGAGGTATTTTTGGAGTTTCCGTTCGGTACACGAATTTTACGAAAATGTCGCCACCTGTAATGTGCAAGAATCAAAAGTTCTCTTTCGGAACAAAAAGGTTCATTAACATGCCCATTCCTCCTAATATGGTGTAATAGTACTGAAGGAGGTGTTTCTGGAGTTTCCATTCCAAACACGATTATTGCGAAAACGTCACCACTCATAATGTGCATATATCTCAAGTTCGCTTCCGGAAAAAAAGTCCAAAAACATGCCCAATCATCCTAATGTGGTGTAATAATACCGAAGGAGGTGTTTTTAGAGTTTCTGTTTCGGACACGAATGTTGCGAAAACGTCACCACCCGTAATGTGCAAGAATCAAGAGTTCGCTTCTGAAATAAAAAGGTTCATTAACATGCCCAACCATCCTTATATGGTGTAACAGTATCGTATGAGGCGTTTCATGAGTTTCCGTTCACGATACTAATGTTGCGAAAACGTCACCACCCGTAAAGCACAAGAATCAAAAGTTTGCTTATAGAACAACAATGTTCATTAACATGCCCAATCATCCTAATGTGGTGTAATTATATCGTTCGAGGTGTTTTAGATTTTCCGTTCTAGACACGAATTTTGCGAAAACATGGCCACCTGTAATTTGCAGGAATCAAAAGTTCGCTTCTAAAACAAAAAGGTTCATTAACATGCCCAATCCTCCTAATATGGTGTAATATTACCTAAGGAGGTGTTTCCGGAGTTTCCATTCTGAACACGATTGTTGCGATAACGTCACCACTCATAATGTGCAATTATCAAAAGTTTGTTTCCGAAACAAAAATGTTCAAAATCATGCCCAATCATCCTAATATGGTGTAACAACCCCGAAGGAGGTGTTTCTAGAGTTTCTGTTCCGGACACGAATGTTGTGAAAACGTCACCACCTGTAATGTGCGAGAATGAAGAGTTCGCTTCTGAAATAAAAAGGTTCATTAACATGCCCAACCATCCTTATATGGTGTAATAGTACCGTAGGAGGCATTTATACATTTTCTGTTCAGGACACAAATGGTTCGAAAACATCGACACCCATAATGTGCAAGAATTAAAAGTTCGCTTCTAGAACAAAAAAGTTCAAAAACAAGGCAAATCATCCTATAATGGTGTAATAGTACTGAAGGAGGTGTTTCTGGAGTTTTCGTTCCAAACATGAATGTTGCGAAAATGTCGCCACCCATAATGTGGAAGAATCAAAAGTTCGCTTCAGGAAAACAAAAAGGTTCATTAACATGCCCAATCATCCTAATATGGTGTAATAGTTTCGTACGAGGTGTTTCTTTAGTTTCCATTCACGACACTAATGTTGCGAAAACATCACCACCTGTAATGCACAAGAATCAAAAGTTTGCTTATAGAACAACAACGTTCATTAACATGCCCAATCATCCAAATGTGGTGTAATTGTACAATTTGAGGTGTTTTTGGAGTTTCCATTCCGGACACGAATTTTGCGAAAATATCGCCACCTGTAATGTGCAATCAAAAGTTCGCTTTCGGAACAAAAATGTTCATTAACATATCGAATCGTCCTAATATGGTGTAATATTACCTAAGGAGGTGTTTCCGTTGTTTCCATTCTGAACACGATTGTTGCGATAATGTCCCCACTCATAATGTGCAATTATCAAAAGTTTGTTTCCAAAACAAAAATGTTCAAATACATGCCCAATTATCCTAATATGGTGTAACAACCCCGAAGGAGGTGTTTCTAGAGTTTCTGTTCCGGACACGAATGTTGTGAAAACGTCACCACCCGTAATGTGCGAGAATCAAGAGTTTGCTTCTGAAATAAAAAGGTTCATTAACATGCCCAACCATCCTTATATGGTGTAGTAGTACCGTAGGAGGCATTTATACATTTTCTGTTCAGGACACCAATGGTTCGAAACACATCGACACCCATAATGTGCAAGAATTAAAAGTTCGCTTCTAGAACAAAAAAGTTCAAAAACAAGGAAAATCATCCTATAATGGTGTAATAGTACTGAAGGAGGGTTTTCTGGAGTTTTCGTTCCAAACATGAATGTTGCGAAAATGTCGCCACCCATAATGTGGAAGAATCAAAAGTTCTCTTCAGGAAAACAAAAAGGTTCATTAACATGCCCAATCATCCTAATATGGTGTAATAGTTTCGTACGAGGTGTTTCTTTAGTTTCCATTCACGACACGAATGTTGCGAAAACATCACCAGCTGTAATGCGCAAGAATCAAAAGTTTGCTTATAGAACAACAACGTTCATTAACATGCCCAATCATCCAAATGTGGTGTAATTGTACAGTACGAGGTGTTATCGGAGTTTCCGTTCTAGACACGAATTTTACGAAAATGCCGCCATCTGTAATGTGCAAGAATCAAAAGTTCGCTTTCGGAACAAAAAGGTTCATTAACATGCCCGATCGTCCTAACATGGTGTAATACTATCAAACGAGGTGTTTCTTTAGTTTCCATTCACGACACTAATGTTGCGAAAACATCACCACTTGTAATGCGCAAGAATCAAAAGTTTGCTTATAGAACAACAACGTTCATTAACATGCCCAATCATCCAAATGTGGTGTAATTGTACAGTACGAGGTGTTTTTAGAGTTTCCGTTCTGGACACGAATTTTGCGAAAATATCGCCACCTGTAATGTGCAAGAATCAAAAGTTCGCTTTCGGAACAAAAATGTTCATTAACATGCCCAATCCTCCTAATATGGTGTAATATTACCTAAGGAGGTGTTTCCGTTGTTTCTATTTTGAACACGATTGTTGCGATAACGTCACCACTCATAATGTGCAATTATCAAAAGTTTGTTTCCGAAACAAAAATGTTCAAAAACATGCCCAATCATCCTAATATGGTGTAACAACCCCGAAGGAGGTGTTTCTAGAGTTTCTGTTCCGGACACGAATGTTGTGAAAACGTCACCACCCGTAATGTGCGAGAATCAAGAGTTCGCTTCTGAAATAAAAAGGTTCATTAACATGCCCAACCATCCTCATATGGTGTAATAGTACCGTAGGAGGCATTTATACATTTTCTGTTCAGGACACAAATGGTTCGAAAACATCGACACCCATAATGTGCAAGAATTAAAAGTTCGCTTCTAGAACAAAAAAGTTCAAAAACAAGGCAAATCATCCTATAATGGTGTAATAGTACTGAAGGATGTGTTTCTGGAGTTTTCATTCCAAACATGAATGTTGCGAAAATGTCGCCACCCATAATGTGCAAGACTCAAAAGTTCGCTTCTGGAACAAAAAGGTTCATTAACATGCCCAATCATCCTAATATGGTGTAATAGTTTCGTACGAGGTGTTTCTTTAGTTTCGGTTCATGTCACTAATGTTGCGAAAATGTCAACACCCGTAATGCGCACAAATCAAAAGTTTGCTTATAGAACAACAATGTTCATTACCATGCCCAATCATCCTAATATGGTGTAATTATACCGTTCGAGGTGTTTTTGGAGTTTCCAATCCAGACACGAATTTTGCGAAAACGTCGCCACCTGTAATGTGCAAGAATCAAAAGTTCGCTTCCGGAACAAAAAGGTTCATTAACATGCCCAATCCTCCTAATATGGTGTAATATTACCTAATGAGGTGTTTCTGGAGTTTCCATTGTGAACACGATTGTTACGATAACGTCACCACTCATAATGTGCAATTATAAAAAGTTTGTTTTCCAAAACAAAAAAGTTCAAAAACATGCCCATTCATCCTAATATGGTGTAATAGTACCGAATGAGGTGTTTCTAGAGTTTCTGTTCCGGACACGAATGTTGTGAAAAAGTCACCACACGTAATGTGCGAGAATCAAAAGTTCGCTTCCGGAATAAAAAGGTTCATTAACATGCCCAATCATCCTAATATGCTGTAATAGTACCGTAGGAGGCATTTCTGCAGTTTCCGTTCAGGACACAAATGTTGTGAAAACATCGACACCCGTAATGTGCAAGAATTAAAACTTCGCTTCCGGAAGAAAAAGGTTCAAAAACATGGCCAATCATCCTAATATGGTGTAATAGTTCTGAAGGAGTTGTTTCTTGAGTTTCCGTTTTGGACACGAATTTTGCGATAACGTCGCCACCTGTAATGTGCAAGAATCAAAAGTTCGCTTCAGGAACAAAAAGGTTCATTAACATGCCCAATCATCCTAATATGGTGTAATTATACCATTCGAGGTGTTTTTAGAGTTTCCGTTCTGGACACGAATTTTGCGAAAACATGACCACCTATAATTTGCAGGAATCAAAAGTTCGCTTCTAGAACAAAAAGGTTCATTAACATGCCCAATCCTCCTAATATTGTGTAATATAACCTAAGGAGGTGTTTCTGGAGTTTCCATTCTGAACACGATTGTTGCGATAACGTTACCACTCATAATGTGCAATTATAAAAAGTTTGTTTTCCAAAACAAAAAAGTTCAAAAACATGCCCATTCATCCTAATATGGTGTAATAGTACCAAATGAGGTGTTTCTAGAGTTTCTGTTCCGGACATGAATGTTGTGAAAAAGTCACCACACGTAATGTGCGAGAATCAAAAGTTCGCTTCTGGAATAAAAGGTTCATTAACATGCAAAATCATCCTAATATGGTGTAATAGTATCATACGAGGTGTTTCTTGAGTTTTCGTTCACGACACTAATGTTGCGATAACATCAACACCCGTAATGCGCAAGAATAAAAAGTTTGCTTATAGAACAACAATGTTCATTAACATGCCCAATCATCCTAATATTTTGTAATTGTACCGTATGAGGTATTTTTGTAGTTTTCGTTCCGGACACAAATTTTGCGTAAACGTCGCCACCTATAATGTGCAAGAATCAAAAGTGCGCTTCCAGAATAAAAAGGTTCTTTAACATGCCCAATCATCCTAATATGGTGTAATAGTATCGTACGAGGTGTTTTTGTAGTTTCCGTTCACGACACTAATGTTGCGAAAACGTCACCACCCATAATGCGCAAGAATCCAAAGTTTGCTTATAGAACAACAATGTTCAAAAACATGGCCAATCATCCTAATATGGTGTAATAGTACTGAAGAAGATATTTATGGAGTTTCCGTTCTAGAAACGAATGTTGCGAAAATGTCACCACTCGTAATGTGCAAGAAAAAAAAGTTCGCTTCCGGAACAAAAAGGTTCATTAACATGCCCAATCATCCTAATATGGTGTAATAGTATCGTACGAGGTGTCTCTTGAGTTTCCGTTCATGACACTAATGTTGCGAAAACGTCACCACCCGTAATGTGCAAGAATCAAGAGTTCGCTTTTGAAATAAAAAGGTTCATTAACATGCCCAACCATCCTTATATGGTGTAATAGTATCGTATGACGTGCTTCATGAGTTTCCGTTCACGATACTAATGTTGCGAAAACGTCACCACCCGTAAAGCACAAGAATCAAAAGTTTGCTTATAGAACAACAATGTTCATTAACATGCCCAATCATCCTAATGTAGTGTAATTATATCGTTCGAGGTGTTTTAGAGTTTCCGTTCTGGACACGAATTTTGCGAAAACATGGCCACCTATAATTTGCAGGAATCAAAAGTTCGCTTCTAGAACAAAAAGGTTCATTAACATGCCCAATCCTCCTAATATGGTGTAATATTACCTAAGGAGGTGTTTCCGGAGTTTCCATTCTGAACACGATTGTTGCGATAACGTCACCACTCATAATGTGCAATTATCAAAAGTTTGTTTCCGAAACAAAAATGTTCAAAAACATGCCCAATCATCCTAATATGGTGTAACAACCCCGAAGGAAGTGTTTCTAGAGTTTCTGTTCCGGACACGAATGTTGTGAAAACGTCACCACCTGTAATGTGCGAGAATGAAGAGTTCGGTTCTGAAATAAAAAGGTTCATTAACATGCCCAACCATCCTTATATGGTGTAATAGTACCGTAGGAGGCATTTATACATTTTTTGTTCAGGATACAAATGGTTCGAAAACATCGACACCCATAATATGCAAGAATTACAAGTTCGCTTCTAGAACAAAAAAGTTCAAAAACAAGGCAAATCATCCTATAATTGTGTAATAGTACTGAAGGAGGTGTTTCTGGAGTTTTCGTTCCAAACATGAATGTTGCGAAAATGTCGCCACCCATAATGTGGAAGAATCAAAAGTTCGCTTCAGGAAAACAAAAAGGTTCATTAACATGCCCAATCATCCTAATATGGTGTAATAGTTTCGTACAAGGTGTTTCTTTAGTTTCCATTCACGACACTAATGTTGCGAAAACATCACCACCTGTAATGCGCAAGAATCAAAAGTTTGCTTATAGAACAACAACGTTCATTAACATGCCCAATCATCCAAATGTGGTGTAATTGTACAATACGAGGTGTTTTTGGAGTTTCCGTTCCAGACACGAATTTTGGGAAAATATCGCCACCTGTAATGTGCAAGAATCAAAAGTTCGCTTTCGGAACAAAAAGGTTCATTAACATGCCCAATCCTCCTAATATGGTGTAATATTACCTAAGGAGGTGTTTCCGTTGTTTCCATTCTGAACACGATTGTTGCGATAACGTCACCACTCATAATGTGCAATTATCAAACGTTTGTTTCCGAAACAAAAATGTTCAAAAACATGACCAATCATCCTAATATGGTGTAACAACCCCGAAGGAGGTGTTTCTAGAGTTTTTGTTCCGGACACGAATGTAGTGAAAACGTCACCACCCTTAATGTGCGAGAATCAAGAGTTCGCTTCTGAAATAAAAAGGTTCATTAACATGCCCAACCATCCTTATATGGTGTAATAGTACCGTAGGAGGCATTTATACATTTTCTGTTCAGGACACAAATGGTTCGAAAACATCGACACCCATAATGTGCAAGAATTAAAAGTTCGCTTCTAGAACAAAAAAGTTCAAAAACAAGGCAAATCATCCTATAATGGTCTAATAGTACTGAAGGAGGTGTTTCTGGAGTTTTCGTTCCAAACATGAATGTTGCGAAAATGTCGCCACCCATAATGTGCAAGAATCAAAAGTTCGCTTCCGGAACAAAAAAGTTCATTAACATGCCCAATCATCCTAATATGGTGTAATAGTTTCATACGAGGTGTTTCTTTAGTTTCCATTCACGACAGTAATGTTGCGAAAACATCACCACCTGTGATGCGCAAGAATCAAAAGTTTGCTTATAGAACAACAATGTTCATTAACATGCCCAATCATCCAAATGTGGTGTAATTGTACAGTACGAGGTGTTTTTGGAGTTTCCGTTCCGGACACGGATTGTGCGAAAATATCGCCACCTGTAATGTGCAAGAATCAAAAGTTCGCTTCCGGAACAAAAAGGTTCATTAACATGCCCAATCCTCCTAATATGGTTTAATATTGCCTAAGGAGGTGTTTCTGGAGTTTCCATTCTGAACACGATTGTTGCGATAACGTCAACACTCATAATGTGCAATTATCAAAATTTTGTCTCCGAAAAAAAAGTTCAAAAACATGCCCGATCATCCTAATATGGTGTAATAGTACCGAAGGAGGTTTTTCTAGAGTTTCTATTCCGGACACGAATGTTGTGAAAACGTCACCACCCGTAATGTGCGAGAATCAAAAGTTCGCTTCCGGAATAAAAAGGTTCATTAACATGCCCAATCATCCTAATATGGTGCAATATTACCGTAGGAGGCATTTCTGTAGTTTCCGTTTAGGACACAAATGTTGGGAAAACATCGACACCCATAATGTGCAAGAATTAAAAGTTCCCTTCTAGAACAAAAAGGTTAAAAAATGGCCAATCATCCTAATATGTGTAATAGGACTAAAGGAGGTGTTTCTGGAGTTTCCGTTCTGGACACGAATGTTGCGAAAATGTCTCCACCCGTAATGTGCAAGAATCAAAATTTCGCTTTCGGAACAAAATGGTTCATTAACATGCCCAATCATCCTAATATGGTGTAATAGTATCGTACGAGGTGTTTCTTGAGTTTCCGTTCACGACACTAATGTTGCGAAAACGTCACCACCCGTAATGCGCAAGAATCAAAAGTTTGCCTATAGAACAACAATGTTCATTAACATGCCCAATCATCCTATTATGGTGTAATTGTACCGTACGAGGTATTCTGTAGTTTCCGTTCCGGACACTAATTTTGCGTAAACGTCGCCACCTATAATGTGCAAGAATCAAAAGTTCGCTTTCGGAATAAAAAGGTTCTTTAACATGCCCAACCATCCTAATATGGTGTTATAGTATCGTACGAGGTGTTTCTGTAGTTTCCGTTCACGACACTAATGTTGCAAAAACGTCACCACCCATAATGCGCAAGAATCAAAAGTTTGCTTATAGAACAACAATGTTCAAAAACATGGCCAATCATCCTAATATGGTGTAATAGTACTGAAGGAGGTATTTATGGAGTTTCCGTTCTAGAAACGAATGTTGCGAAAATGTCGCCACCCGTAATGTGCAAGAAAAAAATAGTTCTCTTCCGGAACAAAAAAGGTTCATTAACATGCCCAATCATCCTAATATGGTGTAATAGTATCATACGAGGTGTTTCTTGAGTTTCCGTTCACGACACTAATGTTGCGAAAACGTCACCACCCGTAATGCGCAAGAATCAAAAGTTTGCTTATAGAACAACAATGTTCATTAACATGCCCAATCCTCCTAATATGGTGTAATTGTACCGTACGAGGTATTTTTGGAGTTTCCGTTCGGTACACGAATTTTACGAAAATGTCGCCACCTGTAATGTGCAAGAATCAAAAGTTCTCTTTCGGAACAAAAAGGTTCATTAACATGCCCATTCCTCCTAATATGGTGTAATAGTACTGAAGGAGGTGTTTCTGGAGTTTCCATTCCAAACACGATTATTGCGAAAATGTCACCACTCATAATGTGCATATATCTCAAGTTCACTTCCGGAAAAAAAGTCCAAAAACATGCCCAATCATCCTAATGTGGTGTAATAATACCGAAGGAGGTGTTTTTAGAGTTTCTGTTTCGGACACGAATGTTGCGAAAACGTCACCACCCGTAATGTGCAAGAATCAAGAGTTCGCTTCTGAAATAAAAAGGTTCATTAACATGCCCAACCATCCTTATATGGTGTAACAGTATCGTATGAGGCGTTTCATGAGTTTCCGTTCACGATACTAATGTTGCGAAAACGTCACCACCCGTAAAGCACAAGAATCAAAAGTTTGCTTATAGAACAACAATGTTCATTAACATGCCCAATCATCCTAATGTGGTGTAATTATATCGTTCGAGGTGTTTTAGATTTTCCGTTCTAGACACGAATTTTGCGAAAACATGGCCACCTGTAATTTGCAGGAATCAAAAGTTCGCTTCTAAAACAAAAAGGTTCATTAACATGCCCAATCCTCCTAATATGGTGTAATATTACCTAAGGAGGTGTTTCCGGAGTTTCCATTCTGAACACGATTGTTGCGATAACGTCGCCACTCATAATGTGCAATTATCAAAAGTTTGTTTCCGAAACAAAAATGTTCAAAAACATGACCAATCATCCTAATATGGTGTAACTACCCCGAAGGAGGTGTTTCTATAGTTTCTGTTCCGGACACGAATGTTGTGAAAACGTCACCACCTGTAATGTGCGAGAATGAAGAGTTCGCTTCTGAAATAAAAAGGTTCATTAACATGCCCAACCATCCTTATATGGTGTAATAGTACCGTAGGAGGCATTTATACATTTTCTGTTCAGGACACAAATGGTTCGAAAACATCGACACCCATAATGTGCAAGAATTAAAAGTTCGCTTCTAGAACAAAAAAGTTCAAAAACAAGGCAAATCATCCTATAATGGTGTAATAGTACTGAAGGAGGTGTTTCTGGAGTTTTCGTTCCAAACATGAATGTTGCGAAAATGTCGCCACCCATAATGTGGAAGAATCAAAAGTTCGCTTCAGGAAAACAAAAAGGTTCATTAACATGCCCAATCATCCTAATATGGTGTAATAGTTTCGTACGAGGTGTTTCTTTAGTTTCCATTCACGACACTAATGTTGCGAAAACATCACCACCTGTAATGCACAAGAATCAAAAGTTTGCTTATAGAACAACAACGTTCATTAACATGCCCAATCATCCAAATGTGGTGTAATTGTACAATTTGAGGTGTTTTTGGAGTTTCCATTCCGGACACGAATTTTGCGAAAATATCGCCACCTGTAATGTGCAATCAAAAGTTCGCTTTCGGAACAAAAATGTTCATTAACATACCGAATCGTCCTAATATGGTGTAATATTACCTAAGGAGGTGTTTCCGTTGTTTCCATTCTGAACACGATTGTTGCGATAATGTCCCCACTCATAATGTGCAATTATCAAAAGTTTGTTTCCGAAACAAAAATGTTCAAATACATGCCCAATTATCCTAATATGGTGTAACAACCCCGAAGGAGGTGTTTCTAGAGTTTCTGTTTCGGACACGAATGTTGTGAAAACGTCACCACCCGTAATGTGCGAGAATCAAGAGTTTGCTTCTGAAATAAAAAGGTTCATTAACATGCCCAACCATCCTTATATGGTGTAGTAGTACCGTAGGAGGCATTTATACATTTTCTGTTCAGGACACAAATGGTTCGAAACACATCGACACCCATAATGTGCAAGAATTAAAAGTTCGCTTCTAGAACAAAAAAGTTCAAAAACAAGGAAAATCATCCTATAATGGTGTAATAGTACTGAAGGAGGGTTTTCTGGAGTTTTCGTTCCAAACATGAATGTTGCGAAAATGTCGCCACCCATAATGTGGAAGAATCAAAAGTTCTCTTCAGGAAAACAAAAAGGTTCATTAACATGCCCAATCATCCTAATATGGTGTAATAGTTTCGTACGAGGTGTTTCTTTAGTTTCCATTCACGACACGAATGTTGCGAAAACATCACCACCTGTAATGCGCAAGAATCAAAAGTTTGCTTATAGAACAACAACGTTCATTAACATGCCCAATCATCCAAATGTGGTGTAATTGTACAGTACGAGGTGTTATCGGAGTTTCCGTTCTAGACACGAATTTTACGAAAATGCCGCCATCTGTAATGTGCAAGAATCAAAAGTTCGCTTTCGGAACAAAAAGGTTCATTAACATGCCCGATCATCCTAACATGGTGTAATACTATTAAACGAGGTGTTTCTTTAGTTTCCATTCACGACACTAATGTTGCGAAAACATCACCACTTGTAATGCGCAAGAATCAAAAGTTTGCTTATAGAACAACAACGTTCATTAACATGCCCAATCATCCAAATGTGGTGTAATTGTACAGTACGAGGTGTTTTTAGAGTTTCCGTTCTGGACACGAATTTTGCGAAAATATCGCCACCTGTAATGTGCAAGAATCAAAAGTTCGCTTTCGGAACAAAAATGTTCATTAACATGCCCAATCCTCCTAATATGGTGTAATATTACCTAAGGAGGTGTTTCCGTTGTTTCTATTTTGAACACGATTGTTGCGATAACGTCACCACTCATAATGTGCAATTATCAAAAGTTTGTTTCCGAAACAAAAATGTTCAAAAACATGCCCAATCATCCTAATATGGTGTAACAACCCCGAAGGAGGTGTTTCTAGAGTTTCTGTTCCGGACACGAATGTTGTGAAAACGTCACCACCCGTAATGTGCGAGAATCAAGAGTTCGCTTCTGAAATAAAAAGGTTCATTAACATGCCCAACCATCCTCATATGGTGTAATAGTACCGTAGGAGGCATTTATACATTTTCTGTTCAGGACACAAATGGTTCGAAAACATCGACACCCATAATGTGCAAGAATTAAAAGTTCGCTTCTAGAACAAAAAAGTTCAAAAACAAGGCAAATCATCCTATAATGGTGTAATAGTACTGAAGGATGTGTTTCTGGAGTTTTCATTCCAAACATGAATGTTGCGAAAATGTCGCCACCCATAATGTGCAAGACTCAAAAGTTCGGTTCTGGAACAAAAAGGTTCATTAACATGCCCAATCATCCTAATATGGTGTAATAGTTTCGTACGAGGTGTTTCTTTAGTTTCGGTTCATGTCACTAATGTTGCGAAAATGTCAACACCCGTAATGCGCACAAATCAAAAGTTTGCTTATAGAACAACAATGTTCATTACCATGCCCAATCATCCTAATATGGTGTAATTATACCGTTCGAGGTGTTTTTGGAGTTTCCAATCCAGACACGAATTTTGCGAAAACGTCGCCACCTGTAATGTGCAAGAATCAAAAGTTCGCTTCCGGAACAAAAAGGTTCATTAACATGACCAATCCTCCTAATATGGTGTAATATTACCTAATGAGGTGTTTCTGGAGTTTCCATTGTGAACACGATTGTTACGATAACGTCACCACTCATAATGTGCAATTATAAAAAGTTTGTTCTCCAAAACAAAAAAGTTCAAAAACATGCCCATTCATCCTAATATGGTGTAATAGTACCGAATGAGGTGTTTCTAGAGTTTCTGTTCCGGACACGAATGTTGTGAAAAAGTCACCACACGTAATGTGCGAGAATCAAAAGTTCGCTTCCGGAATAAAAAGGTTCATTAACATGCCCAATCATCCTAATATGCTGTAATAGTACCGTAGGAGGCATTTCTGCAGTTTCCGTTCAGGACACAAATGTTGTGAAAACATCGACACCCATAATGTGCAAGAATTAAAAGTTCGCTTCCGGAAGAAAAAGGTTCAAAAACATGGCCAATCATCCTAATATGGTGTAATAGTTCTGAAGGAGATGTTTCTTGAGTTTCGGTTTTGGACACGAATTTTGCGATAACGTCGCCACCTGTAATGTGCAAGAATCAAAAGTTCGCTTCAGGAACAAAAAGGTTCATTAACATGCCCAATCATCCTAATATGGTGTAATTATACCATTCGAGGTGTTTTTAGAGTTTCCGTTCTGGACACGAATTTTGCGAAAACATGACCACCTATAATTTGCAGGAATCAAAAGTTCGCTTCTAGAACAAAAAGGTTCATTAACATGCCCAATCCTCCTAATATTGTGTAATATAACCTAAGGAGGTGTTTCTGGAGTTTCCATTCTGAACACGATTGTTGCGATAACGTTACCACTCATAATGTGCAATTATAAAAAGTTTGTTTTCCAAAACAAAAAAGTTCAAAAACATGCCCATTCATCCTAATATGGTGTAATAGTACCAAATGAGGTGTTTCTAGAGTTTCTGTTCCGGACATGAATGTTGTGAAAAAGTCACCACACGTAATGTGCGAGAATCAAAAGTTCGCTTCCGGAATAAAAAGGTTCATTAACATGCAAAATCATCCTAATATGGTGTAATAGTATCGTACGAGGTGTTTCTTGAGTTTTCGTTCACGACACTAATGTTGCGATAACATCAACACCCGTAATGCGCAAGAATAAAAAGTTTGCTTATAGAACAACAATGTTCATTAACATGCCCAATCATCCTAATATTTTGTAATTGTACCGTATGAGGTATTTTTGTAGTTTTCGTTCCGGACACAAATTTTGCGTAAACGTCGCCACCTATAATGTGCAAGAATCAAAAGTTCGCTTCCAGAATAAAAAGGTTCTTTAACATGCCCAATCATCCTAATATGGTGAAATAGTATCGTACGAGGTGTTTTTGTAGTTTCCGTTCACGACACTAATGTTGCGAAAACGTCACCACCCATAATGCGCAAGAATCCAAAGTTTGCTTATAGAACAACAATGTTCAAAAACATGGCCAATCATCCTAATATGGTGTAATAGTACTGAAGAAGATATTTATGGAGTTTCCGTTCTAGAAACAAATGTTGCGAAAATGTCACCACTCGTAATGTGCAAGAAAAAAAAGTTCGCTTCCGGAACAAAAAGGTTCATTAACATGCCCAATCATCCTAATATGGTGTAATAGTATCGTACGAGGTGTTTCTTGAGTTTCCGTTCATGTCACTAATGTTGCGAAAATGTCAACACCCGTAATGCGCACAAATCAAAAGTTTGCTTATAGAACAACAATGTTCATTACCATGCCCAATCATCCTAATATGGTGTAATTATACCGTTCGAGGTGTTTTTGGAGTTTCCAATCCAGACACGAATTTTGCGAAAACGTCGCCACCTGTAATGTGCAAGAATCAAAAGTTCGCTTCCGGAACAAAAAGGTTCATTAACATGCCCAATCCTCCTAATATGGTGTAATATTACCTAATGAGGTGTTTCTGGAGTTTCCATTGTGAACACGATTGTTACGATAACGTCACCACTCATAATGTGCAATTATAAAAAGTTTGTTTTCCAAAACAAAAAAGTTCAAAAACATGCCCATTCATCCTAATATGGTGTAATAGTACCGAATGAGGTGTTTCTAGAGTTTCTGTTCCGGACACGAATGTTGTGAAAAAGTCACCACACGTAATGTGCGAGAATCAAAAGTTCGCTTCCGGAATAAAAAGGTTCATTAACATGCCCAATCATCCTAATATGCTGTAATAGTACCGTAGGAGGCATTTCTGCAGTTTCCGTTCAGGACACAAATGTTGTGAAAACATCGACACCCATAATGTGCAAGAATTAAAAGTTCGCTTCAGGAAGAAAAAGGTTCAAAAACATGGCAAATCATCCTAATATGGTGTAATAGTTCTGAATGATCTGTTTCTTGATTTTCTGTTTTGGACACGAATTTTGCGATAACGTCGCCACCTGTAATGTGCAAGAATCAAAAGTTCTCTTCAGGAACAAAAAGGTTCATTAACATGCCCAATCATCCTAATATGGTGTTATTATACCGTTCGAGGTGTTTTTAGAGTTTCCGTTCTGGACACGAATTTTGCAAAAACATGGCCACCTATAATTTGCAGGAATCAAAAGTTCGCTTCTGGAACAAAAAGGTTCATTAACATGCCCAATCCTCCTAATATTGTGTAATATAACCTAAGGAGGTGTTTCCGGAGTTTTCATTCTGAACACGATTGTTGCGATAACGTTACCACTCATAATGTGCAATTATAAAAAGTTTGTTTTCCAAAACAAAAAAGTTCAAAAACATGCCCATTCATCCTAATATGGTGTAATAGTACCGAATGAGGTGTTTCTAGAGTTTCTGTTCCGGACATGAATGTTGTGAAAAAGTCACCACACGTAATGTGCGAGAATCAAAAGTTCGCTTCCGGAATAAAAAGGTTCATTAATATGCAGAATCATCCTAATATGGTGTAATAGTATCATACGAGGTGTTTCTTGAGTTTTCGTTCACGACACTAATGTTCCGATAACATCAACACCCGTAATGCGCAAGAATAAAAAGTTTGCTTATAGAACAACAATGTTCATTAACATGCCAAATCATCCTAATATGGTGTAATTGTACCGTACGAGGTATTTTTGGAGTTTCCGTTCCGGACAAGAATTTTGCGAAAACGTCACCACCTATAATGTGCAAGAATCAAAAGTATGCTTTCGGAACAAAAAGGTTCATTAACATGCCCAATCCTCCAAATATGGTGTAATAGTACCGAAGGAGGTGTTTCTGGAGTCTCCATTCCGAACACGGTTGTTGCGAAAACGTCACCACTCATAATGTGCATTTATGTAAAGTTCGCTTCCGAAAGAAAAAAGTCCAAAAACATGCCCAATCATCCTAATATGATGTAGTAATACCGAAGGAAGTGTTTTGAGAGTTTCGGACACGAATGTTGCGAAAACGTCACCACCCGTAATGTTCGACAATCAAAAGTTCTCTTCTGGAATAAAAAGGTTCATTAACATGCCCAATCATCCTAATATGGTGTAATAGTACCGTAGGAGGCATTTCTGTAGTTTCCGTTCAGGACACAAATGTTGCGAAAACATCGACACCGATAATGTGCAAGATTAAAACTTCTCTTCTAGAACAAAAAGGTTCAAAAACATGCCCATTCATCCTAATATTGTGTAATAGTATCGAAGGAGGTGTTTCTAGAGTTTCTGTTCCAGACACGAATGTTGTGAAAAAGTCACCACACGTAATGTGCGAGAATCAAAAGTTCGCTTCCGGAATAAAAAGGTTCATTAACATGCCCAATCATCCTAATATGGTGTAATAGTATCGTACGGGGTGTTTCTTGTGTTTCCGTTCACGACACTAATGTTGCGAAAACGTCACCACCCGTAATGCGCAAGAATCAAAAGTTTGCTTATAGAAAAACAATGTTCATTAACATGCCTAATCATCCTAATATGTTGTAATTGTATCGTTCGAGGTATTTTTGGAGTTTCCATTCCGTACATGAATTTTGCGAAAACGTCGCCACCTGTAATGTGCAAGAATCAAAAGTTCCCTTCCGGAACAAAAAGATTCATTAACATGCCCAATCCTTCTAATATGGTGTAATATTACCTAAGGAGGTGTTTCTGGAGTTTCCATTCTGAACACGATTGTTGCGATAACGTTAACACTCATAATGTGCAATTATCAAAAGTTTGTATCCGAAAAAAAGTTCAAAAACATGCCCAATCATCCTAATATGGTGTAATAGTACCGAAGGAGGTTTTTCTAGAGTTTCTATTTCGGACACGAATGTTGCGAAAACGTCACCACCCATAATGTGCAAGAATTAAAAGTTCGCTTCCGGAATAAAAAGGTTAAAAAACATGGCCAATCATCCTAATAGGGTGTAATAGTACTGAAGGAGGTGTTTCTGGAGTTTTCGTTACGGACACGAATGTTGTGAAAACATCGCCACCCGTAATGTGCAAGAATCAAAAGTTCGCTTCCGGAACAAAAAGGTTCATTAACATGCCCAATCATCCTAGTATGGTGTAATAGTATCGTACGGGGTGTTTCTTGAGTTTCCGTTCATGACACAAATGTTGCGAAAATGTCAACACCCATAATGCGCAAGAATCAAAAGTTTGCTTATAGAACAACAATGTTCATTACCATGCCCAATCATCCTAATATGGTGTAATTGTACCGTTCGAGGTGTTTTTGGAGTTTCCATTCCAGACACGAATTTTGTGAAAACATCGCCACCTGTAATGTGCAAGAATCAAAAGTTCGCTTCCGGAACAAAAAGGTTCATTAACATGCCCAATCCTCCTAATATGGTGTACTATAACCTAAGGAGGTGTTTCTGGAGTTTCCATAATGAACATGATTGTTACGATAACGTCACCACTCATAATGTGCAATTATAAAAAGTTTTTTTTCCAAAAAAAAAGTTCAAAAACATGCCCATTCATCCTAATATGGTGTAATAGTACTGAAGGAGGTGTTTCTACAGTTTCTGTTCCGGACACGAATGTTGTGAAAAAAGTCACCACACGTAATGTGCGAGAATCAAAAGTTCGCTTCCGGAATAAAAAGGTTCATTAACATGCCCAATCATCCTAATATGGTGTAGTAGTATCGTACGGGGTCTTTCTTGTGTTTCCGTTCACGACACTAATGTTGTGAAAACGTCACCACCCGTAATGCGCAATAATCAAAAGTTTGCTTATAGAACAACAATGTTCATTAACATGCCTAATCATCCTAATATGTTGTAATTGTATCGTACGAGATATTTTTGGAGTTTCCATTCCGTACATGAATTTTGCGAAAACGTCGCCACCTTTAATGTGCAAGAATCAAAAGTTCCCTTTCGGAACAAAAAGGTTCATTAACATGCCCAATCCTCCTAATATGGTGTAATATTGCCTAAGGAGGTGTTTCTGGAGTTTCCATTCTGAACAAGATTGTTGCGATAACGTCAACACTCATAACGTGCAATTATCAAAAGTTTGTATCCGAAAAAAAGTTCAAAAACATGCCCAATCATCCTAATATGGTGTAATAGTACCGAAGGAGGTTTTTCTAGAGTTTCTATTTCGGACACGAATGTTACGAAAACGTCACCACCCATAATGTGCAAGAATTAAAATTTCGCTTCCGGAATAAAAAGGTTAAAAAACATGGCCAATCATCCTAATAGAGTGTAATAGTACTGAAGGAGGTGTTTCTGGATTTTTCGTTACGGACACGAATGTTGTGAAAACGTCGCCACCCGTAATGTGCAAGAATCAAAAGTTCGCTTCCGGAACAAAAAGGTTCATTAACATGCCGAATCATCCTAATATGGTCTAGTAGTATCGTACGAGGTGTTTCTTGAGTTTCCATTCATGACACAAATGTTGCGAAAATGTCAACACCCGTAATGCGAAAGAATGAAAAGTTTGCTTATAGAACAACAATGTTCATTACCATGCCCAATCATCCTAATATGGTGTAATTGTATCGTTCGAGGTGTTTTTGGAGTTTCCATTCCATACACGAATTTTGTGAAAACGTCGCCACCTGTAATGTGCAAGAATCAAAAGTTCGCTTCCGGAACAAAAAGGTTCATTAACATGCCCAATCCTCCTAATATGGTGTACTATAACCTAAGGAGGTGTTTCTGGAGTTTCCATAATGAACATGATTGTTACGATAACATCACCCCTCATAATGTGCAATTATAAAAAGTTTGTTTTCCAAAAAAAAAGTGCAAAAACATGCCCATTCATCCTAATATGGTGTAATAGTGCTGAAGGAGGTGTTTCTAGAGTTTCTGTTCCGGACACGAATGTTGTGAAAAAGTCACCACACGTAATGTGCGAGAATCAAAAGTTCGCTTCCGGAATAAAAAGGTTCATTAACATGCCCAATCATCCTAATATGGTGTAGTAGTATCGTACAGGGTATTTCTTGTGTTTCCGTTCACGACACTAATGTTGCGAAAACGTCACCACCCGTAATGCGCAAGAATCAAAAGTTTGCTTATAGAACAACAATGTTCATTAACATGCCTAATCATCCTAATATGTTGTAATTGTATCGTACGAGGTATTTTTGGAGTTTCCATTCCGTACATGAATTTTGCGAAAACGTCGCCACCTTTAATGTGCAAGAATCAAAAGTTCCCTTTCGGAACAAAAAGGTTCATTAACATGCCCAATCCTCCTAATATGGTGTAATATTGCCTAAGGAGGTGTTTCTGGAGTTTCCATTCTGAACAAGATTGTTGCGATAACGTCAACACTCATAACGTGCAATTATCAAAAGTTTGTATCCGAAAAAAAGTTCAAAAACATGCCCAATCATCCTAATATGGTGTAATAGTACCGAAGGAGGTTTTTCTAGAGTTTCTATTTCGGACACGAATGTTACGAAAACGTCACCACCCATAATGTGCAAGAATTAAAATTTCGCTTCCGGAATAAAAAGGTTAAAAAACATGGCCAATCATCCTAATAGAGTGTAATAGTACTGAAGGAGGTGTTTCTGGATTTTTCGTTACGAACACGAATGTTGTGAAAACGTCGCCACCCGTAATGTGCAAGAATCAAAAGTTCGCTTTCGGAACAAAAAGGTTCATTAACATGCCCAATCATCCTAATATGGTATAGTAGTATCGTACGAGGTGTTTCTTGAGTTTCCATTCATGACACAAATGTTGCGAAAATGTCAACACCCGTAATGCGAAAGAATGAAAAGTTTGCTTATAGAACAACAATGTTCATTACCATGCCCAATCATCCTAATATCGTGTAATTGTACCATTCGAGGTGTTTTTGGAGTTTCCATTCCATACACGAATTTTGTGAAAACGTCGCCACCTGTAATGTGCAAGAATCAAAAGTTCGCTTCCGGAACAAAAAGGTTCATTAACATGCCCAATCCTTCTAATATGGTGTACTATAACCTAAGGAGGTGTTTCTGGAGTTTCCATAATGAACATGATTGTTACGATAACATCACCCCTCATAATGTGCAATTATAAAAAGTTTGTTTTCAAAAAAAGAGCAAAAACATGCCCATTCATCCTAATATGGTGTAATAGTACTGAAGGAGGTGTTTCTAGAGTTTCTGTTCCGGACACGAATGTTGTGAAAAAGTCACCACGCGTAATGTGCGAGAATCAAAAGTTCGCTTCCGGAATAAAAAGGTTCATTAACATGCCCAATCATCCTAATATGGTGTAGTAGTATCGTACGGGGTATTTCTTGTGTTTCCGTTCACGACACTAATGTTGCGAAAATGTCACCACCCGTAATGCGCAAGAATCAAAAGTTTGCTTATAGAACAACAATGTTCGTTAACATGCCTAATCATCCTTATATGTTGTAATTGTATCGTACGAGGTATTTTTGGAGTTTCCATTCCGTACATGAATTTTGCGAAAACGTCGCCACCTTTAATGTGCAACAATCAAAAGTTCCCTTTCGGAACAAAAAGGTTCATTAACATGCCCAATCCTCCTAATATTGTGTAATATTGCTTAAGGAGGTGTTTCTAGAGTTTCCATTCTGAACACGATTGTTGCGATAACGTCAACACTCATAACGTGCAATTATCAAAAGTTTGTATCCGAAAAAAAGTTCAAAAACATGCCCAATCATCCTAATATGGTGTAATAGTACCGAAGGAGGTTTTTCTAGAGTTTCTATTTCAGACACGAATGTTACGAAAACGTCACCACCCATAATGTGCAAGAATTAAAAGTTCGCTTCCGGAATAAAAAGGTTAAAAAACATGGTCAATCATCCTAATAGAGTGTAATAGTACTGAAGGAGGTGTTTCTGGAGTTTTCGTTACGGACACGAATGTTGTGAAAACGTCACCACCCGTAATGTGCAAGAATCAAAAGTTCGCTTCCGGAAAAAAAAAGTTCATTAACATGCCCAATCATCTTAATATGGTGTAGTAGTATCGTACGAGGTGTTTCCTATGTTTCCGTTCACGACACTAATGTTGCGAAAACGTCACCACCCGTAATGCGCAAGAATCAAAAGGTTGCTTATAGAACAACAATGTTCATTAACATGCCTAATCATCCTAATATGTTGTAATTGTATCGTACGAGGTATTTTTGGAGTTTCCATTCCGTACATGAATTTTGCGAAAACGTCGCCACCTTTAATGTGCAAGAATCAAAAGTTCCCTTTCGGAACAAAAAGGTTCATTAACATGGCCAATCCTCCTAATATGGTGTAATATTGCCTAAGGAGGTGTTTCTGGAGTTTCCATTCTGAACAAGATTGTTGCGATAACGTCAACACTCATAACGTGCAATTATCAAAAGTTTGTATCCAAAAAAAAGTTCAAAAACATGCCCAATCATCCTATTATGGTGTAATAGTACCGAAGGAGGTTTTTCTAGAGTTTCTATTTCGGACACGAATGTTACGAAAACGTCACCACCCATAATGTGCAAGAATTAAAATTTCGCTTCTAGAATAAAAAGGTTAAAAAACATGGCCAATCATCCTAATATAATGTAATAGTACTGAAGGAGGTGTTTCTGGAGTTTTCGTTACGGACACGAATGTTGTGAAAATGTCGCCACCCGTAATGTGCAAGAATCAAAAGTTCGCTTCCGGAACAAAAAGGTTCATTAACATGCCCAATCATCCTAATATTGTCTAGTAGTATCGTACGAGGTGTTTCTTGAGTTTCCATTCATGACACAAATGTTGCGAAAATGTCAACACCCGTAATGCGAAAGAATCAAAAGTTTGCTTATAGAACAACAATGTTCATTACCATGCCCAATCATCCTAATATGGTGTAATTGTATCGTTCGAGGTGTTTTTGGAGTTTCCATTCCAGACACGAATTTTGTGAAAACGTCGCCACCTGTAATGTGCAAGAATCAAAAGTTCGCTTCCGGAACAAAAAGGTTCATTAACATGCCGAATCCTCCTAATATGGTGTACTATAACCTAAGGAGGTGTTTTTGGAGTTTCCATAATGAACATGATTGTTACGATAACATCACCCCTCATAATGTGCAATTATAAAAAGTTTGTTTTCCAAAAAAAAAGTGCAAAAACATGCCCATTCATCCTAATATGGTGTAATAGTACTGAAGGAGGTGTTTCTAGAGTTTCTGTTCATGACACGAATGTTGTGAAAAAGTCACCACACGTAATGTGCGAGAATCAAAAGTTCGCTTCCGGAATAAAAAGGTTCATTAACATGCCCAATCATCCTAATATGGTGTAGTAGTATCGTACGGGGTGTTTCTTGTGTTTCCGTTCACGACACTAATGTTGCGAAAATGTCACCACCCTGTAATGCGCAAGAATCAAAAGTTTGCTTATAGAACAACAATGTTCATTAACATGCCTAATCATCCTAATATGTTGTAATTGTATCGTACGAGGTATTTTTGGAGTTTCCATTCCGTACATGAATTTTGCGAAAACGTCGCCACCTTTAATGTGCATGAATCAAAAGTTCCCTTTCGGAACAAAGAGGTTCATTAACATGCCCAATCCTCCTAATATGGTGTAATATTGCCTAAGGAGGTGTTTCTGGAGTTTCCATTCTGAACAAGATTGTTGCGATAACGTCAACACTCATAACGTGCAATTATCAAAAGTTTGTATCCAAAAAAAGTTCAAAAACATGCCCAATCATCCTATTATGGTGTAATAGTACCGAAGGAGGTTTTTCTAGAGTTTCTATTTCGGACACGAATGTTACGAAAACGTCACCACCGATAATGTGCAAGAATTAAAATTTCGCTTCCGGAATAAAAAGGTTAAAAAACATGGCCAATCATCCTAATAGAGTGTAATAGTACTGAAGGAGGTGTTTCTGGAGTTTTCGTTACGGACACGAATGTTCTGAAAATGTCGCCACCCGTAATGTGCAAGAATCAAAAGTTCGCTTCTGGAACAAAAAGGTTCATTAACATGCCCAATCATCCTAATATGGTCTAGTAGTATCGTACGAGGTGTTTCTTGAGTTTCCATTCATGACACAAATGTTGCGAAAATGTCAACACCCGTAATGCGAAAGAATCAAAAGTTTGCTTATAGAACAACAATGTTCATTACCATGCCCAATCATCCTAATATGGTGTAATTGTATCGTTCGAGGTGTTTTTGGAGTTTCCATTCCAGACACGAATTTTGTGAAAACGTCGCCACCTGTAATGTGCAAGAATCAAAAGTTCGCTTCCGGAACAAAAAGGTTCATTAACATGCCGAATCCTCCTAATATGGTGTACTATAACCTAAGGAGGTGTTTCTGGAGTTTCCATAATGAACATGATTGTTACGATAACATCACCCCTCATAATGTGCAATTATAAAAAGTTTGTTTTCCAAAAAAAAGTGCAAAAACATGCCCATTCATCGTAATATGGTGTAATAGTACTGAAGGAGGTGTTTCTAGAGTTTCTGTTCCGGACACGAATGTTGTGAAAAAGTCACCACACGTAATGTTCGAGAATCAAAAGTTCGCTTCCGGAATAAAAAGGTTCATTAACATGCCCAATCATCCTAATATGGTGTAGTAGTATCATACGGGGTGTTTCTTGTGTTTCCGTTCACGACACTAATGTTGCGAAAATGTCACCACCCGTAATGCGCAAGAATCAAAAGTTTGCTTATAGAACAACAATGTTCATTAACATGCCTAATCATCCTAATATGTTGTAATTGTATCGTACGAGGTATTTTTGGAGTTTCCATTCCGTACATGAATTTTGCCAAAACGTCGCCACCTTTAATGTGCATGAATCAAAAGTTCCCTTTCGGAACAAAAAGGTTCATTAACATGCCCAATCCTCCTAATATGGTGTAATATTGCCTAAGGAGGTGTTTCTGGAGTTTCCATTCTGAACAAGATTGTTGCGATAACGTCAACACTCATAACGTGCAATTATCAAAAGTTTGTATCCAAAAAAAGTTCAAAAACATGCCCAATCATCCTATTATGGTGTAATAGTACCGAAGGAGGTTTTTCTAGAGTTTCTATTTCGGACACGAATGTTACGAAAACGTCACCACCCATAATGTGCAAGAATTAAAATTTCGCTTCCGGAATAAAAAGGTTAAAAAACATGGCCAATCATCCTAATAGAGTGTAATAGTACTGAAGGAGGTGTTTCTGGAGTTTTCGTTACGGACACGAATGTTCTGAAAATGTCGCCACCCGTAATGTGCAAGAATCAAAAGTTCGCTTCTGGAACAAAAAGGTTCATTAACATGCCCAATCATCCTAATATGGTCTAGTAGTATCGTACGAGGTGTTTCTTGAGTTTCCATTCATGACACAAATGTTGCGAAAATGTCAACACCCGTAATGCGAAAGAATCAAAAGTTTGCTTATAGAACAACAATGTTCATTACCATCCCTAATCATCCTAATATGGTGTAATTGTATCGTTCGAGGTGTTTTGGAGTTTCCATTCCTGACACGAATTTTGTGAAAACGTCGCCACCTGTAATGTGCAATAATCAAAAGTTCGCTTTCGGAAAAAAAAGGTTCATTAACATGCCCAATCCTCCTAATATGGTGTACTATAACCTAAGGAGGTGTTTCTGGAGTTTCCATAATGAACATGATTGTTACGATAACATCACCCCTCATAATGTGCAATTATAAAAAGTTTTTTTCCAAAAAAAAGTGCAAAAACATGCCCATTCATCCTAATATGGTGTAATAGTACTGAAGGAGGTGTTTCTAGAGTTTCTGTTCCGGACACGAATGTTGTGAAAAAGTCACCACACGTAATGTGCGAGAATCAAAAGTTCGCTTCCGGAATAAAAAGGTTCATTAACATGCCCAATCATCCTAATATGGTGTAGTAGTATCGTACGGGGTGTTTCTTGTGTTTCCGTTCACGACACTAATGTTGCGAAAACAGTCACCACCCGTAATGCGCAAGAATCAAAAGTTTGCTTATAGAACAACAATGTTCATTAACATGCCTAATCATCCTAATATGTTGTAATTGTATCGTACGAGGTATTTTTGGAGTTTCCATTCCGTACATGAATTTTGCGAAAACGTCGCCACCTTTAATGTGCAAGAATCAAAAGTTCCCTTTCGGAAAAAAAAGGTTCATTAACATGCCCAATCCTCCTAATATTGTGTAATATTGCTTAAGGAGGTGTTTCTAGAGTTTCCATTCTGAACACGATTGTTGCGATAACGTCAACACTCATAACGTGCAATTATCAAAAATTTGTATCCGAAAAAAAGTTCAAAAACATGCCCAATCATCCTAATATGGTGTAATAGTACCGAAGGAGGTTTTTCTAGAGTTTCTATTTCGGACACGAATGTTACGAAAACGTCACCACCCATAATGTGCAAGAATTAAAAGTTCGCTTCCGGAATAAAAAGGTTAAAAAACATGGTCAATCATCCTAATAGAGTGTAATAGTACTGAAGGAGGTGTTTCTGGAGTTTTCGTTACGGACACGAATGTTGTGAAAACGTCGCCACCCGTAATGTGCAAGAATCAAAAGTTCGCTTCCGGCAAAAAAAAGTTCATTAGCATGCCCAATCATCTTAATATGGTGTAGTAGTATCGTACGGGGTGTTTCCTGTGTTTCCGTTCACGACACTAATGTTGCGAAAACGTCACCACCCGTAATGCGCAAGAATCAAAAGGTTGCTTATAGAACAACAATGTTCATTAACATGCCTAATCATCCTAATATGTTGTAATTGTATCGTACGAGGAATTTTTGGAGTTTCCATTCCGAACATGAATTTTGCGAAAACGTCGCCACCTTTAATGTGCAAGAATCAAAAGTTCCCTTTCAGAACAAAAAGGTTCATTAACATGCCCAATCCTCCTAATATGGTGTAATATTGCCTAAGGAGGTGTCTCTGGAGTTTCCATTCTGAAAACGATTGTTGCGATAACATCAACACTCATAACGTGCAATTATCAAAAGTTTGTATCCGAGAAAAAGTTCAAAAACATGCCCAATCATCCTAATATGGTGTAATAGTACTGAAGGAGGTTTTTCTAGAGTTTCTATTTCGGACACGAATATTGTGAAAACGTCGCCACCCGTAATGTGCAAGAATCAAAAGTTCGCTTCCGGAACAAAAAAGTTCATTAACATGCCCAATCATCTTAATATGGTGTAGTAGTATCGTACGGGGTGTTTCTTGTGTTTCCGTTCACGACACTAATGTTGCGAAAACCACCACCCGTAATGCGCAAGAATCAAAAGGTTGCTTATAGAACAACAATGTTCATTGACATGCCTAATCATCCTAATATGTTGTAATTGTATCGTACGAGGAATTTTTGGAGTTTCCATTCCGAACATGAATTTTGCGAAAACGTCGCCACCTTTAATGTGCAAGAATCAAAAGTTCCCTTTCTGAACAAAAAGGTTCATTAACATGCCCAATCCTCCTAATATGGTGTAATATTGCCTAAGGAGGTGTTTCTGGAGTTTCCATTCTGAACACGATTGTTGTGATAACGTCAACACTCATAACGTGCAATTATCAAAAGTTTGTATCCGAGAAAAAGTTCAAAAACATGCCCAATCATCCTAATATGGTGTAATAGTACCGAAGGAGGTTTTTCTAGAGTTTCTATTTCGGACACGAATGTTACGAAAACGTCACCACCCATAATGTGCAAGAATTAAAAGTTCGCTTCCGGAATAAAAAGGTTAAAAAACATGGCCAATCATCCTAATAGAGTGTAATAGTACTGAAGGAGGTGTTTCTGGAGTTTTCGTTACGGACACGAATGTTGTGAAAACGTCGCCACCCGTGATGTGCAAGAATCAAATGTTCGCTTCCGGAACAAAAAGGTTCATTAACATGCCCAATCATCCTAATATGGTGTAATAGTATCGTACGAGGTGTTTCTTGAGTTTCCGTTCATGACACAAATGTTGCTAAAATGTCAACACCCGTAATGCGCAAGAATCAAAAGTTTGCTTATAGAACAACAATGTTCATTACCATGCCCAATCATCCTAATATGGTGTAATTGTATCGTTCGAGGTGTTTTTGGAGTTTCCATTCCAGACACGAATTTTGTGAAAACGTCGCCACCTGTAATGTGCAAGAATCAAAAGTTCGCTTCCAGAACAAAAAGGTTCATTAACATGCCCAATCCTCCTAATATGGTGTAATATTACCTAAGGAGGTGTTTCTGGAGTTTCCATTCTAAACACGATGGTTACAATAACGTCACCACTCATAATGTGCAATTATAAAAAGTTTGTTTCCCAAAACAAAAAAGTTCAAAAACATGCCCATTCATCCTAATATGGTGTAATAGTACCGAAGGAGGTGTTTCTAGAGTTTCTGTTCCGGACACGAATGTTGTGGAAAAGTCAAAACACGTAATGTGTGAGAATCAAAAGTTTGCTTCCAGAATAAAAAGGTTCATTAACATGCCCAATCATCCTAATATGGTGTAATAGTACCGTAGGACGCATTTCTGCAGTTTCCTTTCAGGACACAAATGTTGCGAAAACATCGACACCCATAATGTGCAAGAATTAAAAGTTCACTTCTTGAACAAAAAGGTTAAAAACATGGTCAATCATCCTAATATGGTGTAATTGTACTGAAGGAGGTGTTTTTGGAGTTTTCGTTACGGACACGAATGTTGCAAAAACGTAGCCACCCATAATGTGCAAGAATCAAAAGTTTGCTTCTGGAACAAAAAGGTTCATTAACATGCCCAATCATCCTAATATGGTGTAATAGTATCGTACGAGGTGTTTCTTGAGTTTCTGTTCACGACACTAATGTTGCGAAAATGTCAACACCTGTAATGCGCAAGAATCAAAAGTTTTCTTATAGAACAACAATGTTCATTACCATGCCCAATCATCCTAATATGATGTAATTGTACCGTTCGAGGTGTTCTTTGAGTTTCCGTTCAGGACACGTATTTTGCGAAAACATTGCCACCTGTAATGTGTAAGAATCAAAAGTTCAATTCCGGAACAAAAAGGTTCATTCTCAAGCCCAATCCTCCTAATATGGTGTAATATTACCTAAGGAGGTCTTTCTAGAGTTTCCATTCTGAACACGATTGTTGCGATAACATCACCACTCATAATGTGCAATTATCAAAAGTTTGTTTCCGAGACAAAAATGTTCAAAAACATGCCCAATCATCCTAATATGGTGTAATGGTACCGAAGGAGGTGTTTCTAGAGATTTTGCTCTAGACACGAATGTTGCGAATACGCCACCACCCGTAATGTGCAAGAATCAAAAGTTCACTTCAGAAATAAAAAGGATCATTAACATGCCCAATCATCCTAATATGGTGTAATAGTACCGTAGGAGGCATTTCTACAGTTTCCGTTCAGGACACAAATGTTGCGAAAACATCGACACCCAGAATGTGCAAGAATTAAAAGTTCGCTTCTTGAACAAAAAGGTTCAAAAACATGTCAAATCATCCTAATACGCTGTAATAGTACTGAAGTAGGTTTTTCTAGAGTTTTCGTTCCGAACATGAATGTTGTGAAAACATCGCCACCTGTAATGTGCAGATCGAGATTACCTAACGGGAAATCTGAGCTCTGATACCAACTGATGGGGGATTGGTCCCGATCTTCCGTTAGGTAGGGATAACTTGGGTTGGTGGAGAATCTCGACGTTGGCGATCCAAGGCTCCGGTCTGGCGGATCAAAACCTTGCAATCGTTACACCACTGTCTCCATTGGTTATCAACCATGCAGGACGCGATTGACCTCGCCACGAAGGCTAATTCCTGCAAGCGAACCCAAGAACACAAGCAAGAACAGGAAGGATACAAGTCAAATGCCAAAACACAGACAAACGATGATAAGGTGAGGTTTCACAAACGCCAATGCAGCAGCCAATCGGTCTGGTGCAAGAGGCGGGATCTAAACACACAAGTGTAGATGCAAACAAAGCAAAACCTAACCCTAAAGGCGGCTGGAGTGAATATATAGGGCGTGGGCAGCCTGTGGAAGGCGAACGGACTCAGACTATGGCCCAACACGGCCCAGTTCTGTCACGCAGGGCTGTTTCAAACACACAGGATGGCTCGAGACTCCAAAATGAGACGAAACCAACGGCAAACGATCCGTCTTCTCCTCAGCTTTCCAAAAAGTCCAAGAACGCGCCAATTGGACTTCGTATGAGGAAGTTATGCCCATTTTGGTGCATGGTGGTCGATGTAGTCCGAACCAGCGATTTCTTGACTTCAAATCATCCGTTCGACTCCGTCTTCAACTCCAACTCTTCTATTCCATCTCCCATGTTCCTAAGCAACAAAATATCACTAGAATTCAGTAGCATCCCGTCCAAACAAATATAATCAAAGTTGCTAAGGAAAGAATTAACCTCATGGTTCAAGCGACGGGCACGGGCGCGTGTGATTGGTCCTTGTAATTGAATTGTATGTGGAGACTCCATGTGTGTATCATATGAAGTGATGTCCTCATCATCCCGCAGACCGGTCCTTATAGTGCCCCGGGTGCGACCAACCAATTTCCGAGCTTGCACCCGGAACCCACCATACTTAACATAGCCAACTCCAACAGAGTCCAGAGACAAGAATAACGCGGAAATTCATATACCAGAATCCATCTATCTACGACCCATTCTTTATTCCCTATAGCAGTTGTGCCGGTACATTGGGCACTAGCTAATATAGTATTTGTAGAGTGACAAGGAGTTAAGGCTCAATAAGCATGGCTTGGGTTTGCACACAAGGACGGGGATCTAATAAATATAAGTGTAGGGCTTGATGTTTGACTAATGCAATATTATCCTATGAGTTATAGCGATAGTTATGAAATACTGGGCTCAATGATGATCAACTATTTCCAAAAGAGGGGTCGATGACTTGCCTTGCTCAGCGAAGGGTGAAGGTGGAATCTCGGGGCAAAACTCCAGCTCCTCGACGAACTCGTTGTCTTATCGATACGGAAAAGTAAATAAAACATTCAATAAACAATCCAAAACAAATCAACCATATCAACATACATGTTTTTTTTGGATTTAAGTAAAGGAGATAGAGTCTTAATTTTTAGGGACTTGTTACTTAAATATTTAAGATTAATTTTTAATGAGATTTCTGAATTTTATAAATTGGTATAAGTATTTTTCTAAGGGGGTTTTTATTTTCCCTTTTTATAGATGAAGTAAAAAGGTGTAGAATAACATTATTATTTTAATTGTAGTAAACATTAGTGAACTTAAGTTATTAGGTCTTCTGAACTTATGATATAAGTTTTTATGATATTCTTATAAAGTATTTGAAATTTTATTATCAGAATTAATTAATTATTCTATTAATTATCAGAATTTTAATCTGGACCGTCCCGATCAGATCGGAGGGCTTTGAGCCCATACGACACGGCACGGCTGAAGGGGGAAAAATACCCCCGTCTTCTCCAGCTCTGGCGACACGACGGCGGGGGATACCGGTGACATCGTCGGCTAACCGGTCAGGCTAAGGTCAAAAATGGAAAGAGGAGGCTGTGAGGAGCTTAGGCGTACCGACGGTGGTGGAAAAAGGGGACCGACGATGACCAGCGACGAGGAGAGGGCGACGGGGTCCTTCGGGATCGACGGCGGCGGCGAGATCCGGCGGTTATTCGGCCCAACGGAGGTGGGGCCGGGGTAGAGGGGGCGTCGATGGTCCCGGTGGTGGCGTCGACGAGGGCGGCGGTGGCCCAGGGCGTCGGCGAGGGCTTGCCGGAGGGGAAATATGGGAAAAACCCTAGAATGGGGTGGCGGCCTTCGGTATTGCGGGATCTTGGGCTTAGGCGTCGTGGCGGAGTGCGGCGAGGGTGGGGGGTCTTTTATAGGGGCTCACCGGCGTTTAATTGGAAGGAAAGCGGCGAAATCCCGAGGTCTCCGACGAGCTTGCCATACACGCGATCACCGACCATCTATGGTGAAAACATGTGGGGATAAGGGGAAAGGGATCGCTGGTGGTCGGGGGAAAGGATTCCGGGGTCGGTTTTGTGAAATGCGGTGGCCGGCGGCGAATAAATGGTAGGGAGCCGTCGAGATGGAAGGGGGGGAGATCTCCTTCCATCGGAGAAGAAAGGCCTGACAGGTGCCCCCCACCTGTCAGCGGCGGCGAGCGAAAGGGAAGAGGCTGACGAGCGGGCCAGGCTTGGCAGCGAGAGGGAGGGCTTTGGTGCCGACAAGTGGGCCACACTTGATAGCGACCGAGGGGGCGCGGGCGGGGACTGACGGGTGGGGCCGGCCGAGTGCGCGGGAGAGGAGAGAGGGGGGGGGGACGGCGCCGACAGGCGGGTCCCTCCCGTCAGTGAGTGGGGCTGGACTGGGCCGGGCCGAAAGGCTTTAGGGGGGGGGGGGGAAACAGGGTTGTGGTCCAATAAGCTTTAAAATGCTTTTTCCATTAAATTTAATTCCAAAAATTCAAATATTTGCTTAAGGCTTGAAGCTCTGTTGCTAAAATTTTGTAAAAATTCTCAAAAATAGTTCTGGGCCTCTATATTCCACCATAAATTTTCCAGCTTCAAATTTGAATTATTTCTCCCTGTTTTGCTTTAATTGAGTTCTTTTAGCCTTTTTCTTTAATAATAAAATTCAGAAATTCCTTTATTAATATATTTATTTTATTTTATTTCATTTTAATTCTGGGGCTGTTACACGGTGTCTCTCCCCGAGCACACTCCTCGATGATCCTCACCCGGACCATGCCTTCGATACACCTCGACTTCTGAGACCTTCGTCGGGTATAACTTCGAGTGTCTCCCTCCGGAGCACACTTCGAATGCCCTGCCTCATTGCTGAGGACTTTGTCCACCATACTCCGAAGTCACTCCATTCGGAGTACCCTTCGAAGTGCCTCGCCTCCGAGGACTTCGTCTTGGAGTACCTTCAGCCGGAGCCATGCTCTGCACTCTTTTCCTTCTCCTGGCGCACCTCGACCCAAGGTCCAACCTCGACCCCTTCGCAGCCTTCGTGACAGAGCTCCCTACTCCCCAAGCATCAAGCCTCCCGCTTGACCCAGGTTCACTTGCTACGAACCGTCCGTCGCCTCCGAAGTCACCTGCGCACCACAGACAAACAGACAAGTGTATCCAGTACCCCAGAGACCTTTCAGGGTAAACAACCTTCAGCACACACTCCGGTGTACCGCCCAAAGTACCGAGACCTTAGGTATGACCCAGTCATCTTGTACTGTCGGACCCCTCCGACAAGCACACTCCGCTGTAATAGCTGCAGCCAACAGACCCACCGAATCCTTTGGTGAAACCACCTCCGAACCCCTTCGGAGGGACCCCTTCGAATCAGAGGATAAAATCTATCAATCACTCATCACAGACTCCGAAACCAACCCTTGGTTTCTCAATCTCCCCCTTGATGAGTGCATTGACAACCAAATTCAAGTTCAAGAAAATTTGAAAAATTTCAGCACACAAGTGACCATAAAAACTCAGAAACAAGTCAAATCATGCCACTTGACAAAAAAATTTTCCTCCCCCTTCTCAAAAGATTAAAATCCTCTTCGGCAAATAATCTTCCCTTTGTAAGATAAAAACTCCCCCTGAGTTATTTTACCCCTTGCTACAGAGAACTCAAAAATTTCTCCCCCTTTGGCAATGCAAGCATCAAGGAGCATTTAAAAGATGCAAAGCTTCGTAATGAGCAGAATTGCAAAGACATATAAAGCAAAAATATGCCAACATTAATGCCAATTTTTCATGTGCTCAGCTCAATTTAACATTCTCTAAAAAACATGATGACATCATGTGATTTTATCATTTTGAAATAAAAGCATCACCACTCAATCAGGGTAACTAGACAAGTAAAAGTAGGGACTGCGCAAAACTAGTCAATTTCTACTCTAGACAGACAAGTCCAGTTCAAATGGAGCATTGAAAGCAAACTTGATGATCAATGAATTTTGTTGTTCTTTTCATAATGCCAGGGTTATTTGTTTGTCTACCTTATACTTTCCAATCAAGCCAAGACTAGGCATGAAAACCATCAGAACCTTAAGGTGGTGATTTTGGCATACACTACACTATCCCAGTTCAGACCAATGTGCAATGGTAAGCAGTCTAGAATAGGGTAGTGCGACAAACAAACCCACCTGGATCTTTTTGCTTTGAAGCATGCAAATCATGGATTTTTGGAATTTGAATTAAGTGAACAAATTGTTTAGCACTTTATGAATATCCATGAGTAAGTAACACAATTTTTCAAGTTGCAATGTTTAGCATCCAGAGAAAAAGAGTCTTGCTATCAAGCAGATAAAAGATAGCTAAAGCAGTCCTGCCTAAACATGCTAGATTCAAGACTAAGCAGTGAGCATGATTTGATTTTGGAAAGAAGAATCATGCACATAATGTTTCAGACATATTAAATAGCGATGAGCTGACTTGATTTCATGAATTAAAATCAGGCATATAAGTGCAAAAGATGTAAATGCAATTTCACACATAGTGAGCCTATGCAAGACAATAAAAATCTGCTCCCCCTCACAAGATGCCGTAAGGGTGACAAACACCAAGTTCCCCACGCAAGTAGGCAAAACGAGAAGCATCGAGGAGTTTTGTGAAAATATCGGCTAGCTGGTGTTGGGTATCAACATATTGAAGTTAAATATCACCCTTCTCATTATGATCTCTGAGAAAATGATATCGCACATCAATGTGTTTGGTTCTGGTGTGCTGAACCGGGTTGTTTACAATACAAATAGCACTAGTGTTATCACAGAAAAGTGGAACACTCTTATAATCTAATCCAAAATCCCGCAAAGTGGAAACCATCCACAAAATCTGAGAGCAACAACTAGCTGCAGCAACATATTCGGCCTCAGTCCTCGATTGTGCAACACTAGACTGTTTGCGGGAAGACCAGCAAACCAGCGAAGTACCTAGAAAATGACAAGTACCAGAGGTACTTTTCCTATCAATCCTACACCCAGCAAAATCCGCATCGTAATAACCTCGAAGACACAAAGAGGAAGATGCAGAATACCAAATGCCAAATTCAAGGGTATGTTTGAGATACCTAAGAATGCGCTTTACCGCTTGGCGGTGCGAAGCTCGTGGTGAAGCCTGAAAACGAGCGCACAAACACATTGCAAAGTGTATGTCCGGCCTCATAGCAGTCAAGTAGAGGAGGGAGCCGATCATGCTTTGGAACTCCTTCCGATCTACGGCTTCTCCTTCCTCGTCAGGATCCAATGCTATCGAAGTAGCCATCGGAGTAGCGAGGGGCTTCGCATCAGCCATGTCGAACTTCTTGAGCAGGTCCTTGGTGTATTTTGTCTAGTGAACGAAGGTACCTTGTCTGCTTTGCTTGTTTTGAAAACCAAGGAAAAATGTGAGTTCGCCCATCACGGACATCTCGAACTCCCTGCTCAAGGTATCTGCAAACTCGGCAACCAAAGCATGAGAAGAGCCACCAAAGATGATATCATCCACATAAATCTGAACTAGGAGGAAATCGTTGCCATGCTTGAGAGTGAACAGGGTTTTATCAACAGATCCCATCAAATACCCCCGCTTAAGCAGAAAAGACTTAAGTCTATCATACCATGCCCGAGGGACCTGCTTGAGTCCATAAAGAGCCTTATGAAGTTTAAGGACTTTATGTGGGTATTTGGGGTTTTCAAAACCAGGGGGTTGTTTTACATAAACATCTTCGCCTATGAAGCCATTAAGAAAAGCACTTTTGACATCCATTTGATAGAGTTTGAACCCACGGGATATCGCAAATGCAAGTAAAATCCTAATGGCCTCAAGACGAGCAACAGGTGCAAAAGTTTCAGTAAAATCAATCCCTTCTAATTGAGAATAACCCTGAGCTACAAGTCTAGCCTTGTTTCTAACTACAGTCCCATCATCCCCTTGTTTGTTTTGGAAAATCCATTTTGTTCCAATGAAATGAACATTTGGTGGAGGATCAACTAAAGTCCAGACTTGGTTTCTGTAACACCCCAGAAATTAAAAAGGATTAAAATAAAAGAAAATATTATTTAAATCATTTCTGGATTTATTATTAAAGGAAAAATCACAAAAGAACCCAAATAAAGCCAAACAGGGAGAAATACTCAAAATCTGGACTTGAAAATTTTATGAGATGAACTAGAGACCAAGATATAATTTTAGGAATTTTTACAAATTTTTATCAACAGTGGTTCAACCCTTAAACAAATAAATGAATTACTGGAATTATTTTAAATCAGAAAACAATTTTAATCCTTAATGGGCCCCAACCTCGAATTCACCCGGAGCCCGGCCCAATCCAGCATTGAGCCACTGACAAGTGGGACCCGCCTGTCGGCGCATTCCCCCGCCTCCCTCTCCCGCCCACGCCCGCCTGGCCCCACGTGTCAGCCTCCTCGCGCTCGCCTACACCCACTGACCGCTCGGCCCCGCCTGTCGGCCCCTTTCCTTTCCCGTTCACCCACTGACAGGTGGGGGCCACCTGTCAGGACCTTCGTCTCCGATGGAAGGGGATCGCTTCCCTTTCCTTCCCCGGCGATCCCTTTCTGTTTCCTCGCCGCCGGCCACCGGATCACCCTGGATCGCCCCAGATCGCCTCCCCCGCATGCCACTGCCTCTTTCCATCCATGTCCAACGCGGTTTCGCGAGAATGGAAGCTAACCGAAGCCTTTGGAATGAGATCGCCGGAGTTCTCGGAAACCTTCGGTTTCCTTCCATCTAGGCGCCGCCGGTGACCCTATAAATCCCCTCGCCCACGCCGCACTCACCCCACACCGCCGTAGCCCGAGCCTTAGCCCTCCAGAGCGCCTCGGCTGTTTTTGCGAGCACCTCCCCTGCTCCAACTCCGGCGAGCCCTCACCGCCGACCCCGGCCTCCCCCGCCCTAGCCGCTGCCACCATCGTGATCGCCAGAGCCCTCCCTACCTCGGCACCCACTCCGTTGGCCGTGGACGTCGTCGGATCGCCGTCGCCGTCGAGCACCCGAGACCTCCCCGCCGTCTACCCTCGCCGTCGTCGTCATCCGTCGCCCAGCTTCGCCGCCGAAGGTACCATCGTGACCCCCTTGCTCCCCGCGTTCCATTTCTGGCCCTAGCTAGGCACGTAGGCCCTCGCCGCCACCGTCACGGGCGCACCCGAGCCCGCCGTCGCCGGAGACGAAGGGGGGTACGCGCCCCCTTGCGTCGTGCCGTGCCGGATCGCACCATGGCCGTCCGATCACGATCGGAGGGCTACGATTAAATCCCTTCGGGATTTAATCAGGGCCCTCAGATCTGGTCGAAGGGGTACGGTGCCATCTCGGCCGTTGATCGCGACTTAAGGCGCTGGAGCGATCTGGTGCGTCCACGTCATACCGGTTCGCGAGATCTAATCGTGGCCGTCCATTTTCACTTACACCTCCCGCTTCGCGCCCGATCGCTGGATCCAGATCCAACGGCCCCGGTCGCTCGGGTCCACGCGCACAGTCACGGGTTCACGGTGAACCTGGTTCACCGTGGACCAGAGCCCATTTCTGGCTTTAAATAAAATTCAGAAAATAGTTTAAACTTTGAAAATTCATATCTTGCTCAATTTAACTCCAAATTTCACCATTCAAATTTTGTTAAAACCAGAATATTATTCTCTACACATTAATGCCATAAAAACAGTATGTTTCTGTTACCCAAAATATTATTATAAATAAATGAATAAAAATCCCTTAGGATTAAAATTAATAATACAGAAAATAAATTAGGAAAAATCCTAAAAAGATAAACTCCACTATTTTATGCAAAAACTCAGAATAATAAAATATGACCTCACATAAAAACACCCACAACTATGTATGTTCTTCTGTTTGGTGATTTTTATCTGTTCATTGAATGTATTATTTATTTTTCCGTATCGAGAAGACTACGAGTTCGTCGAGGAGCAGGAGTTCTACCCCGAGGTTCCTCCATCCCCCTTTGCTGATCAAGGCAAGTCATCGACCATCTCTGTGGAAACAGTTGATCATAATTGAGCCCATGTTTCAATAAATTATCGCTATAACCCATAGGTTAATATTGCATTAGTCAAATATTCAAGCCTTACACTTATATTTATTAGATCCCCGTCCTTGTGTGCAAACCCAAGCCATGCTTATTGAGCCTTAACTCCTTGTCACTCTACTATAAAAATATTAGCTAGTGCCCAATGTACCGGCACGACTGCTATAGGATAAAAAGAATGAGTCGTAGATAGCTGGATTCTGTATATGATTTTCCCCGTTATTCTCGTCTCTAGGCTCTGTTGGAGTTGGCTAAGTTATAAGTATGGTGGGTTCCGGGTGCAAGCTCGGGCACTGGTTTGTCGCACCCGGGGCACTATAAGGACCGGTCTGCGGGATCTGTTGCAAAGCACTTCCGTACCAACCACAAGTCTAATGGGTAAGTCCTAACTGGAAGTATGGAATACTCCGGCTCGATGCACCATAGAGGAGGGGGCAAGGGGCTAGCCTGCGGGCGACTTGTACCGACGAGGCTCAAGGGGGGGTATGGTGGGGCTCCGATGCGTCGGGACACCATATGAAACCCATAAGAGGGTGCTATTGAGTCGGGGAGGACTATATGGAAGGTTTTGGCACGAGTTCCCGTGAAATGGGTCATCTCGTTACACTTTGGTGTAAGTGATGAGTGCGTGCCTTGTGGGTACAGTGGTACATCTCTGATCAGAGTAATTTAATCTTTTCGAAAAGCCGAGCCCACGGTCAAGGGCGGGTTGTGTGACTACTCGCAGTTAGTTTACAATTGTTTGAATGTTCAAGTTATTCATGGCACGTAAGGACTGTTGAGCGAGGTGGGGCTGACTGTACCCCTCGAGTTAGAAGATGATGATGCACACACACATGTTTACTTTTCCGTACAAATAAATTGCTCACATTTAAAGCTATACAATTATGCTGCTTCCGCAAAACTAGCCACTATCTCCCTTGTTATTACCTTGCATTATATTTGCATTCGGTGGCTTGCTGAGTACATCTGTACTCACCCCGTTGACTTACAACATCAGAGCCTGTCTACTACGAGGAGGATGAAGGTCTGGAGTAGCGACCCAGTCAAGGCGAGACTGGAAGGAGGCGTTCATCTAGGACCCTTTATTTTATTAGTTTCTCTTCATCTTTATTCACTTTTGTACTAATACGGTCTACGAACCGTGAATGATTTGCTCGTATTGTACGTGGTCGCATGATGAACGTCTTGTTTTATTGATTTTCTATGGAATTTCAATAAAGTCCTGATTTATTAAATCGGGGCGCGACAAGATGGTATCAGAGCCGACTTGACTGTAGGAAGCCAAACAGACCCGACCTTAGGACTTATACTTACTGTATTTTCTTACGAACACTACTTATCCTCTCATCTTCCGAGATTTTCACAAAAACTTTCTCTCTTTTGTAGATGCCGGTCCATACCATGAGCGGGACTCTTCGTGACGAGGCCGGATTCATTTGCGAGCTGCGCATGCTCGTCAGCTTCCTTGGATTTGAGCATGAGCCGATGTACCATGGAGTCTTCCCCGAAGAGGAAGAAAGCTTCTGCGAGGTCACCGTCGTCGTCCAGCCCTCCCCTCAGACCGCTCACACCTACCGCGGAGGAGGACCTACCTTCCTGGTTGCCAGCCAGCGCACCGCTCTCCAAGCACTCACGGAGCTCCGGATGATCTACGACAGCGAGCTCTACGACACGGACTTTCGCTTCGTGCCTCTTCGCACCCTAGGGAGTCTACACAGTGTCTTCGTCAGCACACTCTCCCAGCGCCATTCTGCGATAGGTCATACCATGCGCTTGTTGGAGGCCATGGATGATCTTCATTACGAGGCGCTGCAGAACGCCAATGGACAACGCGACACCATCAGCTTCTACCGACACTCTTCCGAGGATCTGAACCGCAAGAACGGAGAGCTTCGTCGCCGCATCCAGCAGGCACATCGTTTGGCTGCCGAGGCAGAGGAACTACGGCGCCAAAATGAGCTCCTTCGGCAGCGTGTCGCCATCAACCCACAGCTCCGCTACCAGATCGAGGAGTTGAAGAAGGACATAGAGGAGATCGCGCCTCTTCCGCCTCGCAGGAAGAAACCCCTTCGGATCCCCACTGTGAGGCCCAAGAGGATCTCCCGCAGTGCACCACCCGCCGGACCATCCAGCTCCTCGACCCCGACCGTCTCCCACGAGCCCGAAATTGAGCCGTCCCCCGAGCTACCGTAGACGTAGTTTTACGATTGATTGTTTTTTTATTTATTTTATTTTTGCTTGATTGTATTAGCATTCATGTCAAAACATAAGGCATGAATGAAGAAATAAATAAATGTAACCGCAAGAACGATACCCTTTTGAAATAAAATATAAAGAAGTTCACTAAAATAAATGTGTCGACTCTGAAAACTCTAGGATGCCAACACTCAGGGTTCAGACGCTCCTCAGAACGGAGGAGATAGTGGCAACCTGCCACAATGGGGAGCCACCGGGCAAAGGCAAGCCCCGGTCGCCAATCACCCCACTTTGGCCGAGATGATGGCCACACAGAACCAGTTAGTTGCTGCCCTATTGAACCAGATGCAGCAGCAGCAGCAGCAGATGCAAGAGCAGCAGGCTCATCTTTTCCGCCTCCACCAACAGCCTGAGCTGCCCCGACCCGCCACACCAGCTCCCGCTCCAGCGTCCCAGCTCTCGGAATTCCTCCGAGTCCGCCCACCGACCTTCTCGAGCACCACCAACCCCATGGAGGCTGGGGATTGGTTGCGAGCTATCGAGAAGAAGCTCGATCTGCTGACCTGCACTGAGCAGGAGAGGGTGGCCTTCGCCACTCACCAGCTTCACGGTCCCGCCGCAGAGTGGTGGGACAATCATCGTGAGACTCTGCCCGAGGGCCACGCCCCTACATGGGCAGAGTTCTCGGCCACCTTTCGTGCCGCCCACATCCCCGACGGCATCATCGCCCAGAAGCAACAAGAGTTCCGAGACCTGCAGCAGGGGAGCAGGTCTGTCACAGAGTACCTGCACGAGTTCAACCGTCTGGCCAGGTACGCACCTGAGGAGGTCCGTACGGACGCGGCCAGACATGCCAAGTTCCTCCGGGGACTAAAAGATGAGCTGTCCCTACAGCTTATTTCCGGAGATTTCGCCAACTTCCAAAAGTTGGTGAACAAGGCTATCATGCAGGAGACCCAGCAGAACAAGGTCGACCTGAAGAAGAAGCGAATGATTGCCTTCAGGAAAAACCAAGGCATGGCCCAGAGACCCCAGTTTTGCTCCACCTCCACCAGCACAGCAGTACCACCCCCGCCCAGTGTATCGTCCGGCGCCACCAGCCGCCAATGCCGGAGCCAGCCAACCTCGTCCCGCTCCCGCCGCACCAACCATCCCAGCTGCCCCGGCCAAGAAGCCGGAAGTTTTGAGAGACAGGCATGGCAAGCCTGTAGTATGCTTCAACTGTCGCCAGGAGGGACACTACTCCCATCAGTGCCCTCATCCCAAGCGTGCTCAAGGCGTCGCCTCCAACCCCGCCGTCCACGCCAAGGTGAACCACGTCACCGCCGAGGAAGCCCAGGCCGCCCCGGAGATTGTCATGGGTAAGTTTATGGTTCATTCATCGCTTGCAGTGGTATTATTTGACACCGGAGCTACCCACTCCTTTATATCAACTGCTTTTGTGGAAAATAATGCCCTGGACATAAGTGAACTACCCAGGCCAGTATTAATAGCTACCCCGGGCAAGCAAACCCTCGCCTGTTCCTTTAGTCCAAGGGTATGGGTAGAAATCCAAGGCACGATATTTTGGGCCGACTCCATTCTAATAGAATGCCAAGGTTTGGATCTCATTCTAGGGATGGATTGGCTAAATAAACATCAAGGTGTAATAGAATGTGCCCAGAGAAAAGTGACTGTGACTAATGAAGAAGGGACTATAGTCACATTCCAGATGCCCAGCATGAAGGCCAGAAGGACAAGACTACATCAGATTACCTTGGACGAGATACCAGTAGTCAGTGAATACCCGGACGTATTCCCAGAGGATCTACCAGGGATGTCACCCAAGAGGGACATCGAGTTCAGGATTGACTTGGTGCCCAGAACCACCCCTATCTACAAGCGACCATACCGGATGGCCGCCAATGAATTGGCTGAGATGAAGTAGCAATTGGAGGATCTTGAAAGGAAAGGTTATATCAGACCAAGTACGTCGCCATGGGGTGCTCCCGTCATCTTCGTCGAGAAGAAAGAAGACAAGGCAAAGCGTATGTGTGTGGATTATCGCGCATTGAATGAAGTAACAATCAAGAATAAGTACCCATTGCCTCGGATCGATGATCTCTTCGACCAGCTAAAAGGAGCTACAGTATTCTCGAAGATCGACTTGCGTTCTGGTTATCATCAGTTAAGGATCCGAGAGGAGGACATACCCAAGATTGCCTTCACCACCCGTTATGGGTTATATGAGTGCACGGTTATGTCCTTTGGATTGACCAACACCCCTGCATTCTTCATGAATATGATGAATAAAGTGTTCATGGAGTATTTGGACAAGTTCATCGTGGTCTTCATAGACGACATCCTCATTTACTCCAAGGACCAGAAAGAGCACGAGGCTCACCTCCGGTTAACCTTAGGAAAGCTAAGGGAACACCAATTGTATGCCAAGTACAGCAAATGCAAGTTTTGGACGGCAGAAGTAAAGTTCCTTGGACACATCATCTCTGCGCAAGGAATCGCAGTAGACCCTGCCACCGTAGAAGCAGTTACGGATTGGCTGCCACCCACGAATGTATCTGAGATACGAAGTTTTCTGGGTCTGGCCGGATATTATCGGAGATTCATTGAGAATTTTTCTAAGATAGCCAAGCCAATGACCAAGTTGTTGCAGAAAGGAGAAAAGTTTGAATGGACTCCTGAATGCGAGGAAAGTTTCCGCACCCTCAAGACCCGCCTGGTGTCAGCACCCATACTGACCCTACCTGATATCCGGAAAGACTTCCATGTCTATTGTGACGCTTCCCGCCAAGGATTGGGATGTGTTCTTATGCAAGATGGAAAAGTTATCTCTTATGCCTCCCGTCAGTTGAGACCTCATGAGTTGAGTTACCCGACCCATGATTTGGAATTAGCCGCTGTAGTGCACACCCTTAAGATATGGAGACATTATTTGGTTGGAAATCGCTGTGAGATTTTTACGGACCACAAGAGCTTGAAGTACATCTTCACACAGCCAGACCTTAACTTGAGGCAAAGACGATGGCTGGAATTAATAAAGGACTATGACTTAGGTATTCACTACCACCCCGGAAAAACAAATGTGGTAGCTGATGCATTAAGTCGCAAGGGATATTGCACAGCCATGATGACTCAGGACACGCACCCTTGTTATGTAAAGAGATGGAAAAATTGAATCTCGGGTTGACCATAAGAGCATATCTAGAGACCTTGGAGACTCGACCTGTCTTGTTCGAACAAATCCGTGAAGCCCAGTTAGAAGACCCAGATATAGCTGCCATTAGGAAAAACATGAGGCAAGGAAAAGCCCCCAGATTTTCAGAGGACGAAAACGGCACCATATGGTTTGGAACCCGGATATGTGTACCGGATAAGCCAGAGATAAAAACCCTTATCCTGAGAGAAGCTCATGAGACGTTGTACTCCATTCATCCCGGCAGTACCAAGATGTACCAAGATCTGAAGGAACGTTATTGGTGGGTTAGCATGAAAAGAGAGATTGCCCAGTTCGTCGCCGAGTGTGACACCTGCAGAAGAGTAAAGGCTGAACATCAGAGGCCTGCAGGATTGTTACAGCCACTTAAAGTGCCTGAATGGAAGTGGGAAGAGATCAGTATGGATTTCATCACCGGATTACCAAAAACCCAACTTGGGTACGATTCTATTTGGGTGATCATCGATCGTCTTACGAAAGTAGCACATTTCATAGCCGTCAAGACGACCTTTAGTGGCCCTAAGCTTGCAGAGCTATATATGGCCCGGATCGTATGTCTTCATGGAGTGCCCAAGAAGATAGTGTCCGACAGAGGAAGTCAGTTTACCTCTCGTTTCTGGAAGAATCTTCAAGAGGAGATGGGCACGAGATTGAATTTCAGTACCGCTTACCACCCTCAGACAGATGGACAAACAGAGAGGGTGAATCAGATATTGGAGGATATGCTTCGGGCATGTGTCTTGGATTTTGGAGCCACTTGGGACAAGAGCTTGCCGTACGCTGAGTTTTCATACAACAACAGCTATCAAGCCAGCCTTCAGATGTCTCCTTTTGAAGCCCTATATGGACGTAAGTGCAGAACGCCTCTACTTTGGGACCAAACTGGTGAATCCCAAGTATTCGGAACAGACATTCTTCGTGAAGCTGAAGAAAAGGTACGGATCATCAGAGACCGACTCAAGACAACCCAATCACGACAGAAGAGCTACACAGACAATCGTCGCCGAGACCTAGCCTTTGAAGAAGGAGATCATGTCTACCTTCGAGTTACGCCTCTCCGTGGTACTCAACGGTTTAACATGAGAGGAAAGTTGGCCCCTCGATATGTTGGACCATTTCCCATTGTTCGACGTCAAGGAGAAGTTGCATATCAGTTGGAACTACCACCCTCATTGGCTGGAGTGCACAATGTATTTCACGTATCTCAACTCAAGAAGTGTCTCCGCGTCCCCACAGAACAAGTGGATCTGTAGCAGTTGGATGTTCAAGAGGATCTGACCTATGTGGAAAAGCCGGTCAAGATATTGGAAGTCAAAGAAAGGACCACCAGGAGTCGAGTCATCCGTTTTTGCAAAGTGCAGTGGAGCAATCATCCGGTAGAGGAAGCTACATGGGAAAAAGAAGATGAACTCAAGGCACAGCATCCTGAGCTATTCGAGGATTGATCCGAATCTCGAGGACGAGATTCTCTGTAAGGGGGATAGGATTGTAACACCCCAGAAATTAAAAAGGATTAAAATAAAAGAAAATATTATTTAAATCATTTATGGATTTATTATTAAAGGAAAAATCACAAAAGAACCCAAATAAAGCCAAACAGGGAGAAATACTCAAAATCTGGACTTGAAAATTTTATGAGATGAACTAGAGACCAAGATATAATTTTAGGAATTTTTACAAATTTTTATCAACAGTGGTTCAACCCTTAAACAAATAAATGAATTACTGGAATTATTTTAAATCAGAAAACAATTTTAATCCTTAATGGGCCCCAACCTCGAATTCACCCGGAGCTCGGCCCAATCCAGCATTGAGCCACTGACAAGTGGGACCCGCCTGTCGGCGCATTCCCCCGCCTCCCTCTCCCGCCCACGCCCGCCTGGCCCCACGTGTCAGCCTCCTCGCGCTCGCCTACACCCACTGACCGCTCGGCCCCGCCTGTCGGCCCCTTTCCTTTCCCGTTCACCCACTGACAGGTGGGGGCCACCTGTCAGGACCTTCGTCTCCGATGGAAGGGGATCGCTTCCCTTTCCTTCCCCGGCGATCCCTTTCTGTTTCCTCGCCGCTGGCCACCGGATCACCCTGGATCGCCCCGGATCGCCTCCCCCGCATGCCACTGCCTCTTTCCATCCATGTCCAACGCGGTTTCGTGAGAATGGAAGCTAACCGAAGCCTTTGGAATGAGATCGCCGGAGTTCTCGGAAACCTTCGGTTTCCTTCCGTCTAGGCGCCGCCGGTGACCCTATAAATCCCCTCGCCCACGCCGCACTCACCCCACACCGCCGTAGCCCGAGCCTTAGCCCTCCAGAGCGCCTCGGCTGTTTTTGCGAGCACCTCCCCTGCTCCAACTCCGGCGAGCCCTCACCGCCGACCCCGGCCTCCCCCGCCCTAGCCGCCGCCACCATCGTGATCGCCAGAGCCCTCCCTACCTCGGCATCCACTCTGTTGGCCGTGGACGTCGTCGGATCGCCGTCGCCGTCGAGCACCCGAGACCTCCCCGCCGTCTACCCTCGCCGTCGTCGTCATCCGTCGCCCAGCTTCGCCGCCGAAGGTACCATCGTGACCCCCTTGCTCCCCGCGTTCCATTTCTGGCCCTAGCTAGGCACGTAGGCCCTCGCCGCCGCCGTCACGGGCGCACCCGAGCCCGCCGTCGCCGGAGACGAAGGGGGGTACGCGCCCCCTTGCGTCGTGCCGTGCCGAATCGCACCATGGCCGTCCGATCACGATTGGAGGGCTACGATTAAATCCCTTCGGGATTTAATCAGGGCCCTCAGATCTGGTCGAAGGGGTACGGTGCCATCTCGGCCGTTGATCACGACTTAAGGCGCTGGAGCGATCTGGTGCGTCCACGTCATACCGGTTCGCGAGATCTAATCGTGGCCGTCCATTTTCACTTACACCTCCCGCCTCGCGCCCGATCGCTGGATCCAGATCCAACGGCCCCGGTCGCTCGGGTCCACGCGCACAGTCACGGGTTCACGGTGAACCTGGTTCACCGTGGACCAGAGCCCATTTCTGGCTTTAAATAAAATTCAGAAAATAGTTTAAACTTTAAAATTCATATCTTGCTCAATTTAACTCCAAATTTCACCATTCAAATTTTGTTAAAACCAGAATATTATTCTCTACACATTAATGCCATAAAAACAGTATGTTTCTGTTACCCAAAATATTATTAATAAATAAATGAATAAAAATCCCTTAGGATTAAAATTAATAATACAGAAAATAAATTAGGAAAAATCCTAAAAAGATAAACTCCACTATTTTATGCAAAAACTCAGAATAATAAAATATGACCTCACATAAAAACACCCACAACTATGTATGTTCTTCTGTTTGGTGATTTTTATCTGTTCATTGAATGTATTATTTATTTTTCCGTATCGAGAAGACTACGAGTTCGTCGAGGAGCAGGAGTTCTACCCCGAGGTTCCTCCATCCCCCTTTGCTGATCAAGGCAAGTCATCGACCATCTCTGTGGAAACAGTTGATCATAATTGAGCCCATGTTTCAATAAATTATCGCTATAACCCATAGGTTAATATTGCATTAGTCAAATATTCAAGCCTTACACTTATATTTATTAGATCCCCGTCCTTGTGTGCAAACCCAAGCCATGCTTATTGAGCCTTAACTCCTTGTCACTCTACTATAAAAATATTAGCTAGTGCCCAATGTACCGGCACGACTGCTATAGGATAAAAAGAATGAGTCGTAGATAGCTGGATTCTGTATATTATTTTCCCCGTTATTCTCGTCTCTGGACTCTGTTGGAGTTGGCTAAGTTATAAGTATGGTGGGTTCCGGGTGCAAGCTCGGGCACTGGTTTGTCGCACCCGGGGCACTATAAGGATCGGTCTGTGGGATCTGTTGCAAAGCACTTCCGTACCAACCACAAGTCTAATGGGTAAGTCCTAACTGGAAGTATGGAATACTCCGGCTCGATGCACCATAGAGGAGGGGGCAAGGGGCTAGCCTGCGGGCGACTTGTACCGACGAGGCTCAAGGGGGGGTATGGTGGGGCTCCGATGCGTCGGGACACCATATGAAACCCATAAGAGGGTGCTATTGAGTCGGGGAGGACTATATGGAAGGTTTTGGCACGAGTTCCCGTGAAATGGGTCATCTCGTTACACTTTGGTGTACGTGATGAGTGCGTGCCTTGTGGGTACAGTGGTACATCTTTGATCAGAGTAATTTAATCTTTTCGAAAAGCCGAGCCCACGGTCAAGGGCGGGTTGTGTGACTACTCGCAGTTAGTTTACAATTGTTTGAATGTTCAAGTTATTCATGGCACGTAAGGACTGTTGAGCGAGGTGGGGCTGACTGTACCCCTCGAGTTAGAAGATGATGATGCACACACATGTTTACTTTTCCGTACTAATAAATTGCTCACATTTAAAGCTTTACAATTATGCTGCTTCCGCAAAACTAGCCACTATCTCCCTTGTTATTACCTTGCATTATATTTGCATTCGGTGACTTGCATGAGTACATCTGTACTCACCCCAGTTGACTTACAACATCAGAGCCTGTCTACTACGAGGAGGATGAAGGTCTGGAGTAGCGACCCAATCAAGGCGAGACTGGAAGGAGGCGTTCATCTAGGACCCTTTATTTTATTAGTTTCTCTTCATCTTTATTCACTTTTGTACTAATACGGTCTACGAACCGTGAATGATTTGCTCGTATTGTACGTGGTCGCATGATGAACGTCTTGTTTTATTGATTTTCTATGGAATTTCAATAAAGTCCTAATTTATTAAATCGGGGCGCGACAGTTTCTCTAAAAATTTTCAAGTTCTTCATGCATGGCATTGATCCAACTATAATCAGAAAGTGCATGACTAACATCTAAGGGCTCTAAAGAAGAAACAAGAGTGGAATCAATGAAATGAGCATGAGAACGTGTTACCCTTTGATCAAGCTCACCAATGATCTGCTCAGGAGGATGCATCCTTTGAACATGATGTGGAGCCTCGCGGCGGGATGCAGTCTCCCCCTCAACTTGTGCGTTGGAGTGGTCCAAGATGACCGATGTCGAGGTAGTTGCTTCGGGACCTTGTGCCGAAGTAGTCGAAGCGGGGTCGACTTCGGGGGTTGATGTCGAGGGTAGTAGGGGTTCATCCTCGAAATCTCTGGGATCTTCTTCTTTTCAAAGATGGTCTGTTCCATGTCGTGTTCATTTGCCTGTTCAAAGGTAGAACTAACAGAGGGAGTTGATTCATCAAAAGTCACATCACATGACTCGATGACAGTGTTAGTTACTAAATTATAAACACGATAAGAATGACCATGTGTAGTGTAACCTAAAAAGATCCTGTTAGAAGAGCGCGACTCAAATTTATCCAAATTTCCACGTTTTAGGATAAAGCACCGACACCCAAAGACTCGAAGATGAGTAACTTTGGGCTGTCTCCCAAAACGCAGCTCATAAGATGTTAAGTTCAAAATTGAGCGCAAGAAAATTCGGTTTGAGATGTAACAAGCAGTGTTCATGGCCTCAGCCTAGAATTTTCTAGGAGTCATGTGCTCATCGAGCATCATCCTAGCCATCTCAACCAAAGTGCGGTTCTTTTTCTCAACAACACCATTTTGTTGAGGAACCCGCGGAGCAGAGAATTGATGTTCTATGCCATGCTCCATGCAAAAGTCAACAAAGAGACTGTTCTTGAACTCAGTGCCATTATCACTTCAAATGAATTTCAATGCACCAGGGAGTTTAGTGAAAAGTCTCAAAGTCAAGCTCCGAAAGTATGAAAACACTTCATCCTTGCTGGCAAGAAAGAAGACCCAAAAGTAGCGAGAGAAATCGTCGACAATGACTAGCACATACCACTTGCCGCCTAAAGAACTAACCCGAGAAGGACCTACAATGTCCATGTGGAGAAGTTCTCCGGGTTGTTCAGTCATCACAGTGGTGACTGGCGAGTGCGAAGCGGCAATCATTTTTCCATTTCGACAACGAGCGCAAACTAAATTCTTCTCAAACTTGAGCTTGGGCAATCCTCGGATCAGATCTAGGGCACTCAGATGAGCAAGCAACTCAAAGCTCATATGCCCTAGTCTCCTATGCCACTTCCAAAGCTCAGAAGTCGAATGTGCAACAAGACAATGAGAAGAACCAGATGACTCAAAAAAATCAGCTCCAAAAACTCTCCCAACTCTAAAGATCTTACATACCACAACGCCATCAGAATTGAGTACTTGCGAAGTATCGCGATGGAATCGCACTTCGAAGCCCTCATTAAGCAATTGAGATACAAAAAGCAAATTGTATCCCAAGTTTTCAACCAAAGCAACATCTTTGAGAGTGAAATTCGAGTTGATTCTTACCACACCTTTACCTTTCACTCTACTCCTTCGATTGTTCTCGAAGGTGATATGTTCCCTTAGCTTGGTTGTGGTGAGGCTGGAGAACCATGCTGCATCTCCGGTCATGTGGCGCAAACAACCGGAGTCCATGATCCACGTGCCCTCCAAGCCTCGGTCTGGCGCCTACACATGAGAAGAAAATCTCGATCGCTCAGTGTTGGGGTGAGTGAAAATATGACGAGGCATCCAACACTAAGTGATACGAGAAGTAGGCATAGTAAAAGTAGACTGTCTACGTATAGGATAATTAGAATGATGCAAAGTGCGAGGTCTACCTACATGCTGTGACCCAAATGCATGACGAGGTCTCCTACTCTGACGAGGTACAAAGCTACTCGCCCGGGGTTACCACCATATGGAACATGGTGAACACCTCGAGGAGCAAAACCTCTCTGAGAAGTGCGAGGAGCCTCGAAAACAGGACGAGAGTAAAACTCAGACTCATGCATACCTAAAGATGGGTAGTGCATGTTCTGGAACCTCATCGCCTGAGAGCGTCGCTCATCCTTGATGCGACGAAAATAGAACCCAACCAAAAGACCCGCCCTCTGACAGTAGGAACAATGAAAAACTCTCCTAGGGGCACTCTCATGGGTCATAGGAGCAATCCTCACAGGCTCCTTGGGCTTCTTCTGAGTGGTTTTCTTGGGAGGAATTTTCTTTGTGGGAGGAGTGGTTTTCTTTGGAGTCTGGGTAGGCTTTTTGGCTGATGGAGTGTCTAACAGAGCTCTCTCTTTCTCTAAGGTAGTGGGTGAGGTAAAAACAGTTTTGTTCTCACTGTCTGAAGAAATCCTCTCAAAACCCAATCCCAGAGCTAACCCTGCCCTATCAGCACACATCTTGGTCTTGGCCAAGAGCAAATCCATCCTACCCTTTCCCTCAGTGCATTTGTTAACCACAGAAAGAAGGTATTCATTTTCAGTCATGAGGTTCTCAACTCGCTCTCTAACTGTGCCTAGCTGGTACTTAAGGGTTATGCATGTGTCACACATAGGTTGCACATCCTTAGAACTACCGACCCTCTCCAATCTAGCCTCTAAGTTCTGAACATGTTATCATGTAAATCAATGCTCTCACGTAATAAGGGGCAGTTCATGCATTCAATTATATCATGAGGACTAGAATCCACCATCAAAAGCTGCGTTTGTGCAGTCTCAAGCTCAGAAAGAGTTTGAGCATGCACAGAACGCAACTGAGCAAGCTCACCCATGACAACAGTGCAAGATTCACATTCAACATCATTAATCCTAGACTTAAGCATGGCATAATCAGTAGAAACAGATTCTAGCCTAAGTCTAAGGTCTTTTCTATCTCTAGCGGCTTGCACAAGTAACCTATCCTGACCAAGAACTACTTCATTTAGTTCATCTAGTTTAATTGAAAGTTGGTCATAGGATAGTGGTACCTCAGATGAGTCAAGCTCATTGCCGCTGTGATCGCTGTCGGCCATGAAGCAAAGGCTGGTGAAATCTCGTCCCTTCTTGTCCTTCTTCTCCTCCTTCCTTGGGGACTCCTCCTCATCAGAGCTCGACTCCTCAGTTGAGGAAGTGTCGATGTCGCTGAGAGCAGCAACAAAAGCTCTGTAAGCGGCTTTGGCTACTCTCTTAGCCACCTTGCCGCACTTGCCCTTCACAAAGGGTTTCCTCTCCTTCTTGTGGTATTTTGGGCGCTCACTCTCATCTCTCTTCTTGAGTTTAGGGCAATTGGCCTTGATGTGAGAAGTGTCGCCACACTCAAAACAACCACTAAAACCACTTCTCCTCTGATCCCGTCTCTCATGGTGAAAACGGGTAAACCTTCTGGCAATGAGAGCAAGCTCATCATCATCTAGAGTATCCACCTGCTCCTTAGTGACGGAGACCAGAGAGGACAAAGCAAAACCATATGCGAAAACACAAGTGCCAGATGTGCTTGGTTCTGCAGTGGTGCCACGGCTAGTGCTAGAAACTAGTGCCAATGGTTGTGGCAATGAGTTCCTATGCACTGCAAGAGATGCCTTGGCAATCTCTGTGGACTTCAGGCTTGCTGAAGAGCTCATCACAGGTCAATGTGTCATAACCTGCAGACTCCTCAATGCTGGATATCTTCACTTCCCATATGCTACGATCAAGAGCATAGAGAAGCTTGATAGCCCTATCATGATCATTGTAAGCAATCGTCCCGTTGGACCGCAAGTTACTCACTATCGCATCAAAGCGAGAAAACATGGCATCTATAGATTCACCAGGAGCCTGCACAAATAGATGATACTGTTGATTGTATGTGCTTTGGTGCTTGGCCTTAATCTGTGTAGAGCCCTCATGAAAGATAGTGAGTGTAGTCCAAATTTTCCTAGCTGTCCTAAGGTGCTGCACCCTATCAAACTCACTTCTACTCAAACCAATGAACAGTATATTTCTTGCCTTGGAGTTGGCATTATACTGATCCTTCTCTGTTTGAGAGGTGCGAGTTTTAGGGATGGAGTATTGTGAGTCCACAATCTCCCAAATTGCATTTCCTTGGCTTAGCAAGTAAGCCTCCATGCGCACCTTCCAGTATGCAAAATTTGTCCCATCGAACAGAGGTATTTTACTAACTCTGTCCATGTCGCCAACAGATCACAAAACTGGTTAAGGTCAACTGGCGATCTTAACCCGCTCTGATACCAATTGTTGGACCGGAAACGACGACCAGAGGGGGGGGGTGAATGGGAGCTTTTAAAATTTCAGACTAAAAATGACCTTCTGTTTTAATTCTGTCTTCTACGGAACAGGCTTCGAACACACCCTTCGAAGTTCTGGTTCGGAGGTATTTTATAGCTCCGAACACAGGCTTCGCAAGGAGCAAAAGTTCGAAGCCAAGAAGACTTCGCTCCACCCACAACCCCGAAAATTCAGCTCTGCTAAGTCAGTGCAGGCTCCGCACATAGGGTGCCTTCGAGCAGGCTTCGCACTTCACCCTTCGCAAGAGCAGACTTCCCCCTGTGGACTTCGACCAAATACTCAGTGACAACAACTGGTGCTAGGCTTCGTACTTCGAAGGTCTAAACGCACACTGAACATACTTCGTCGAGGACTTCGACACGGGAAGAAAACGAGCTTCGACTCAAGTCAAGCAGTGCTTCGCTAGTAATCAGAGAGGTCTAGCCTCCAGTTTACACAGAGCGAACATACACTGAAAAACACACACTTCTCACAAACAGACTTCTCACACACTTCTCCAAATGATTCAAAACACAACTTCACTCAGGAAGAAGAAGGTGTACAGAGGAATCAAAGCAAACAGTGCAACATAGAATACAAGTTCAAGCACAAATGAGAATAGAATCAAAGTTTCATTACTTGAACAGGGAACACAAAAAGAACTCACAGACTGAATACAACGTGTGTGGCGGCTAGCACAGGAGCTCAAAAATGACTGCTCAAAGTGTTGATGTGACCTAGCTAGCCTCCACTATTTATAGACACTATTCAGCCTTGTGAATAGACTACTTTACCCCTAGGGTTTACACCGGTTTTGTCTCATCAGAACAAGGGGTACATCTGGTAGTCTACTTTATTTGGAGGCTTCTTTTGTCAGCTTTGCAGAGGGGACAACACCAGCTTTTGCAGAGCATACGCGGTCACCCTTTGCAGTTTTGGACCCTTCTGAAGCCTCCCTTCGCACGCGAGGGGTGCGGTAGCTTCGGTGAGAAGCCTTGAGCCTGACGGTCCTTCGCTTCACCGAAGTCAGCCTTCGATACAGAGACGGTTTTGAGCCGAAGCCATCAAAGCCTTTGGGCCTTCGCACCAACACCTTCGGAGTGGACCACCATGGCTTCGCAGCTTCTCCCAGCTCGAACTCCATCAGTCCGTGTACCGAAGCCATGCATGGCCGAAGTACCTCAAGTCAGCCTCACTCCGGAGCCAGCCTCACTCCGGAGCTAGCCTCACTCCAGAGCCAGCCTCACTCTGAAGTCAGCCTCACTCCGAAGTCAGCCTCACTCCGAAGCCAGCCTCACTCCGAAGTCAGCTTTACTCCGAAGTCAGCTTCACTCCGAAGTCAGCTTCACTCCAAAGCCAGCCTCACTCCGAAGTTAGCTTCACTCCGAAGCCAGCCTCACTCCGAAGCCCCACCTTCGGAGTACAACCCTTCGAAGTCACTCCTTTGTCCAAGGCCTCTGCATGAAGCATACCATGAGCACTTCGTCGCAGTGTCTCTCCCTAAGCACACTCTTCGACGATCTTCACCCGGACCATGCCATCGATGCACCTCGACTTCTGAGACCTTCGTCAGGTATACCTTCGAGTGCCTCCCTCCGGAGCACACTTCGAACGCCCTGCCTCATTGCTGAGGACTTCATCCACCATACTCCGAAGTCACTCCATTCAGAGTACCCTTCGAAGTGCCTCGCCTCCGAGGACTTCGTCTCGGAGTACCTTCAGCCGGAGCCATGCTCCGCGCTCTCTGCCTTCTCCTGGCGCACCTCGACCCGAGGTCCAACCTCGACTCCTTCATAGCCTTCGTGATGGAGCTCCCTGCTCCCCTGGCATCAAGCCTCCCGCTTGAACCAGGTTCACTTGCTACGAACCGTCCGTCACCTCCGAAGTCACCTACACACCACAGACAAACAGACAAGTGTATCCAGTACCCCAGAGACCTTTCCGGGTAAACAACCTTCGGCACACACTCCGGTGTACCGCCCAAAGTACCGAGACCTTAGGTACGACCCAGTCATCGTGTACTGTTGGTCCCCTCCGACAAGCACACTCCGCTGCAACAGCTGTAGCCAACAGACCCACCGAATCCTTTGGTGAAACCACCTCCGAACCCCTTCGGAGGGACCCCTTCAAATCAGAGGATAAAATCTGTCAATCACTTATCACAGACTCCGAAACCAACCCTTGGTTTCTCATAAAGCATGCTCGATACTTTGATACATTGTTAAGATCATCTAACAACGCGCTTCACCACGTGCTCATCATTCAATCTAGAACACTGGTCAACACCCTACACGGGCTAATCAAGAAGACTATTGATGATATTGTAGCCCACGAATCTTCACAAGGTCTGACGTATCTCCCCAATACTAAGACCAGACTGCTGAAGGTTATGCCCAAGAAAATTCTGTGGATCAGAAGTTCCGATAGGTAGTATCGAAAGTTCCGATTATTATCTGGTCTCGATATAGAGAGCAAATGTTGCTTCGGAAGTTCCGATGAGACGAAAGTTTCTATATGGAATCAGGGAATTTTGTACTGATCGGAAGTTTTGATATGGTATCGGATATTCTAAGGTGGGCGAAAATAGAATGGATCTGTTGCGTGTCATACGTATATCGGGAGACCTAAAATACCTTATCGGAAGTTTCGACGTGGGCGAACAGATTAGATCTGTTACAATTTTGAGGGTTTCGAGATGAGCACGACCAAGGGGCTATCAACCCTATAAAAGGAGAGGAGGAGGACGTCTTGGAATAAGGAATAAGCCTAGATTAGACCTAGCCACCAAAGACTCCTCTCCTCCCTTTCTTGATCTCAATCGTTGAGGTCAAGGATCCCCGTCTTTCACGTGTGTTGCTAGCATGCTGTCGTGGGAGGTACTCCCTCCCTATACGTGTGGACTCCGTGGAGGCGTTGCTCCAACAGCGACGCTCGTGGACATCTTCATGCGAATGACTACATTGTCTTCATCGATCGGATTGGCAAGGGACGATAAGGACAAAGCAAGGATAGGCTTGACGCGCTACTCTGACATATTTTTTCACTGCACCTAGCGCGTCTCATGCTAGAAGGTAATGATCTGTGATCTTGCACGTGCATGAGTCTTGGGCTTAGGGCGAAAATTTTGAATTTGTCGGTTAGCGTAGCTCCCTATTCCCCAACAGTGGTATCAGAGACAACGTGTGTAGTGTTCGATTTGGATCCCTCATGTATGGAGATACATGGTGGAAAAACATATTAGATCTATTTCTGTCTGCGGCAAATTAGAAGTTCCGATCTTGATTGGAAGTTTCGATGGTGGATCAAAAGTTCCGATATTGATCGGATGTTCCGATATCGAATAATGATTCAATACAGAATATAATTGTTGCGGTATAGAATTCCAATATTGATTGGAAGTTCCGAGGATCGGAAGTTCCAATGCCAGATCAGAAGTTCTGACCCACGTGAATTTGAAATTCCGAGCTTGTTGAGCCGGATTTTTTAGATCCAGAATCCAGTCCCTTGTAGATTGCTTGCCTAACTTTGTTTTGCAGAGAATGATGTGACTGACATGGCCTTAGATAAATGTGATGTATGAGATGCATGCAATGAATATAAATTAAATATGGCTTGCGTGTCATGGTTATTTATAGCCCAAGCCTGATGTAAAATTCATTACGTCTTGCATGTCATTTCCACGGTGCTTTGGCCCATGTAATTAGTATAGACTATAAGAGATGGACTAGTACTCTTCATGAAGGCCGAGTGCACACACTCAATGACGGGAGCCATGGATATGGGGATCGCCATGTGAAGAAGGCCATGCTATGTCACAATTAATATGATTGCATGTGATGCTTTCTTATGTTCCTATTATACTATTCTTGCATGTTTCATGTGCGCTAGGGACGTTACCGTGCTAGAATAGTTTCCCTTAGAAAATTAAGTATTGATGCTCTTTATAATAGATGCACACACCAAGTTTCTTGTTCATCGATAGTGGGTCTGCCAAAGCAGGGTGCGATCTTTTATCTTGACCAGTTGGGGCGGAAGTCGGACTTCTGCACGCATAGTATAGGTTCACTTGACAAGGCTATAAAAACGGTTTTAAGCCTTCGAGCATAGGAGTTGGGGTCGAGCATTGGATGCTTCTCCAATGACAAGAGTCACATACAATGTGATTAGCAAGGAGTTGCTTACCTATGTCAACTAGCTTCTAGCAGTGATGTCAAAGCTCACTAGGAGATAGCGTGACCATGGATCTTGCACCACTATTAGTCATGAGAGGAAAAGTGACTGGTTTAGATAGTGGAACATCTTTTATTGGATAGAAGATAAACATTGCATAGTGCTAAACCTTGCATTTAATCTTTTGTAGATCATGACACCTACTACTTCTACTATTAAGAGCACTCTTGTCTTTAATTTGCGATCTATTCTTGAATGTGAGAAATTATCTAGAACAAACTTTATGGATTGGTATCGAAACTTGAGAATTATTCTTAAACAATAGAAAAGGATTATGTTCTGTAGGAACCTCACCCTGATGAACTAGGAGAGGATGCTTCTACAACAGACAAACGTGCTTATGAGAAGCATGCTAGTGATTCCGAGGATGTCAGTTGTCCGATGCTTGCCTACATATCCTCTAAGTTTCAGAAATAATATGAGGAACGTGATGCTTACAATATGATCGTGGGTCTTAAGGGCATGTTTCAGAACTAGGCAAGGGCTGAGAGATACAATGTGTCAAAAGCCTTGTTTGGAAGTAGGCTGTGTAACACCCTAGAATTTAAAATAAAATAAAAATGAGGGAAATAAATTTTCTGGAATAAAAAGGATTTATTTAATTAGAGAAAAGGCCAAAAAACACAATTAAAACAAAACAGGAAGAAATATTTGAAATTAGAACCTGAAAAATTTATGGTGGAATCTAGAAGCCAAGAAATATTTTTAAGAATTTTTGCAAAATTTTAGTAACAGTGCTTCAAGCTCTAAATAAATATATGAATTTATGGAATTATTTTAATCAGAAAAATAATTTTTAATGTTGTTGGGCCGCAACCCTCAAAGCTTCTTTGACCCAGCCCAACCCGCATCCGCACCCACGGACAGGTGGACCCACCGTGTCGGCGCCGTCCTACCTCTTCTCTCTCCCATCGCGCGTTCAGCCGGCCCACCTGCCAGCCTCACGCACGCACCTCCCTCTCGCTGCCAAGCTTGGCCCGCCAGTCAGCCCTTCCCATTTCTCTCGGACTATGACAGGTGGGACCCACCTGTCATATCCATCTTCCCTGATGGAAGGAGGGGGATCCCCTTCCATACCGGCACCCCCCTTGCCATTTTCGCCGCCGGCCGCCGCCATTCGCTAGATTGGGCCCGGAATCCTTTCCCTCGAACACCGGTGATCTATTTCCCCCAAAAGCCGACGCAGATTGACATGTATGGCAGGTAACCGAGCCCTAGGGAAACCTCACCGGCGACATGGCAAGTCCCTCCTCGGTTTCCCCCATTTAGCCTTCCATTTCCGCCGCCGATGAGCCTATAAGAGCCCTCGGCACTCACCGCAACCGACCACGCCACCCGAGCCTAAGCCCTCGCCTACCCGAGCGCCGCCACCATTTTTCAGAAATTTCCCCTGCCTCGCCTCCGGCCACCCCTCGCCGGCATCTCGGTCCGCCACCGTCCCCGCTAACGACACCAGCAGGACCGGCGTCACCTCCCCATCCCCGGCCCCACCTCCGTTAGGCCAGACCACCTCCAGAACCCGTCGCCGTCGTCGGACCCGAAGACCTCTTCCGCTTTCCCTCGTCGCCGATCGGCGCTGATACCTCACCTTCGCCATCTCTGGTACGGATGCACTCCCCTCCCTCCCCTCTATCCATTTTCGCCGACTGCCTAGGGCCGTAGGCCGTAGCTGCCACCGCGCACCGCTCGCCATCGCTTGGCCGGTGCTGGGGACGAAGCCCTCGGTTTCCCTCATGCCGCCGCCATGCCGGATTGGATTGTGGCCGTCAGATACCGCACGAATGGCTGTGATTAAAACCCGAGATCAAGGGCCCAGATGGCCTTGACCGGAGTTGACCGGTATCGATCAATCTGAGCCCTCCGATCTCATTTAACCGCCCCGCCCCGCCACGAATCGTTGGATCTGGATCCAACGGTCCAGATCTGACTGGCCCACGCGCACAGTGTGCGGGTCCATGGTGGACCTGGCTCAGCGTGGACCCAAGACTGTTTTCTGTTTAAATGAAATTCAAAAAAATGCTTTAAACTTTAAAAATTCATAACTTGCTCAATTTAACTCCAAATTTGACCATTTCAATTCTGGAAAATTTGTCTTTTTATTCTCTACACTTTTATGCAATAAAAATAATATGTTTATTTGGCACAAAATATTCTTATTAAATAATAAAGAAAAGTCCCCTTTAGTATTTAATTTATATCTCATTTAAATAATTCAGAAAAACCCTTAAAATTTATATATTAAATTCAGAGGACATAATGACTCCACTTCACTGTTTTCAATGCAATAAAAATATAATGTTCATTTTGCCCATTTCATTTTATTAAAGAATATTTCAAAGGCCCTTTTAGGATAAGTAATTAATTCATATAATAACAATTCAACACTTTATAAAAATATAGCATAAAAACTTATATAATATCTTTAGAAGACATAATAACTTATTTTCACTATTTTAATCCAACAAACATGGTAGGGTTACTTTGTACACTTTTATTTACCATTAAATAGGAAAGTAAAAACCCCTTAGGAAAAATACTTATATCAAGTTATAAAATTCAGAAACCTTTTTAAAAAGCTTAATCTCAAATATTTAAGTAATAATTTCATAGAATTTAAGACCATATCTCCTTTATTTAATCCATTAAAAACATGTATGCTTGTATGATTGGTTTTTGGATTGTTTATTGAATGTTGTGTTTACTTTTTCGTATCGAGAAGACTACAAGATCGTCGAGGAGCCGTAGTTTTACCCCGAGGTTCCTCCATCACCATTTGCTGATCAAGGCAAGTCACAACCCCCATTTTGATCATCATTGAGCCCATGTTTTAATAAATTATCGCTATAACTCATAGGATAATATCGCATTAGTCAAATATCAAGCCCTACACTATATTTATTAAATCCCCGTCCTTGTGTGCAAACCCAAGACATGCTTATTGAGACAACACTCATTGTCACTCTACAAATATTATATTAGCTAGTGTCCAATGTATCGACACAACTGCTATAGGATAAAAGAATGAGTCGTAGATAGATGGATTCTACTATATGTATTTCCCCGTTATTCTCGTCTCCGGACTCTGTTGGAGTTGGCTATGTTATAAGTATGGTGGGTTATGGGTGCAAGCTAGGGCATTGGTTGGTCGCACCCGGGGCACTATAAGGACCGGTCTGCGGGATCTGTTGTAAAGCACTTCCGTACTAACCACAAGTCTAATGGTTAAGTCCTAACTGAAAGTATGGAACAATCCGACTCGATGCACCATAGTGGAGGGGGCAAGGGGCAACCTGCGGGTGACTTGTATCGACGTGGCTCAAGGGGGGTATGGTGTTGGCTCGACGCGTCGGGGCACCATATGAAACCCATAAGAGGGTGCTGTCGGGTCAAGGCGGTCCATATGGAAGGTTTTGGGACGAGTTCCCATGGTATGGGTCATCTCGTTACACTGTGGTGTAAGTGATGAGTGCGTGCCTTGTGGGTACAGTGGTACACCTCTGATCAGAGTATTTAATCTTTTTAAAAAGCCGAGCCCATGGTCAAGGGCGGGTTATGTGACTTCTCGCAGTTAGTTTACAATTGTTTGAATGGTTGAGTTATTCATGGCATGTAAGGACTGTTGAGCGAGGGTGGGCTGACTGTACCCCTCGAGTTAGAAGATGATGCATACACATGTTTACCTTTTTGTAATAATAACTTGATCACATTTAATTGCTTTACAAATACGCTTTTCCACAAAATTAGCCACTACCTTCCTTGTTATTACTCTGCATTATATTTGCATTCGGTGGCTTGCTGAGTACGATTGTACTCACCCCCATTGACTTACACCACTAGAGCCCGTCTACTACGAGGAGGATGAAGGTCTGGAGTAGCGACCCAGTCAAGGCGAGACTGGAATGAGGCGTTCATCTAGGACCTTTGTTTTATTAGTTTCTCTTCACTTTATTCACTTTTGTACTAATACGGTCTACGAACCGTGAATGCTTGTCGTATTGTACGTGGGCGTGTGATGAACGTCTTGGTTTATTGATTTTCTATGGAATTTCAATAAAGGTCCGGATTTATTAAATCAGGGCGTTACAGGCTGGCTGAAGGGAGCCCTGTGAGTCCTCATGTGATCAGGATAATTGGTTACACTGAGACTCTAGAGAGACTGGGCACCCCACTGGATCCATACCTAGCTATTGATGTCATTCTCCAGTCACTCCCACCAAGCTTTGAGCCATTCATCATGAATTATAACATGGTTGGACTAGAGAAGACACTAGCTGAGTTGCGTGGGATGCTTAAAACTGCTGAGGAGAGTATCAGGAAGTCTCCAAATCAAGTGTTGATGGTTCAGAAAGATGGCAAAAAGAGAAATAGGAAGGGCAAGGCTACGGCTACAAATTTGATCTCTAGTGCGAAGTCTAAACCAGCTAGAAAGTCCAAGTCGGGTCCTACTAACTCTGATGTGTGACACCACTACCACAAGCCAGGGCATTGGAAGCACAATTGCAAGGTATATCTGGAAGAGCAGAAGAACAAGAGGGAAGTACGACTTCCGTTTCAGGTATTAATGTTATTGAAATTAATCTTGCTACTCGTCCAAATGATTCATGGGTCTTTGATACCGGATCTATGATTCATACTTGCAAATCGTTGTAGGGGCTGAGTATAGTTAGAAAGTGTGCAAGTGGCGAGCTAGATGTCCACGTTGGGAATGGTGCAAAAGTTGCAGCGTTGGTCGTCGGCGTTTATTCACTGTCGCTACCATCAGGACTAGTTTTGGATTTGAATAATTGTTATTTCATTCCCGCCTTAGGTAGGTACATTATCTCTTCTTCATGTTTATAGGAAGATTGTTTTGAATTCATAATAAAGAACAAGAGTTATTCAATATTTTCGAATGGCATGCTCTATGGTGTTTGTCCATTAGTGAATGGATTATATATTTTGAGTCTTGATTATGCACACGTTTATAACATTAGTACTAAGAAACAACGACTCAATGATTTGAATCCTACCTACATTTGGCATTGTCGTTTGGGTCATATAAATGAGAAGCATGTGCAGAAGCTCCATAGTGATGGACTTTTGGAGTTATTTGATTTTGAATCATATGACACGTGCGAGTCTTGGTTACTTGGCAAAATGACAAAGACACCTTTCACTAGATAGAGAGTGAGCTATTGGCTATAGTACATACTGATATGCGTGGTCCAATGAGTCACACGGCTAGGAAGGGATTTCAATCCTTTATCACTTTTACCGACGACTTTAGTAGATATGGCTATGTCTACTTGATGAGGCATAAGTGGGAATCCTTTGAAAAGTTGAAGGAGTTGCAGAATGAAGTACAAAATCATACGGGCAAGACAATTAAATTTCTACGATCTGATCGTGGGTGTGAATATTTGAGCCATGAGTTTAGTGATCATCTTAAGCAATGTGGAATTGTTCCACAGCTGACTCCACCCGACATGCCCCAATGGAATGGGCTGTCTGAGCAGAGAAACCACACTTTATTGGATATCGTGCGGTCCATGATGAGTCACACTGATCTTCCATTATCCTTTTGGGGTCACGCTCTAGAAACCTCAACCTTCACGATTAATAGAGTTCCATCTAAGTCAGTAGAGAATACACCATATGAGATGTGGTCTGGGAGGCGTCCTAGTTTGTCTTTTCTAAAGATTTGGGGATGTGAGGCGTATGTTAAACGTATGAAGTCTGACAAGCATATTCCTAAGTCTGACAAGTGCTTCTTTGTGGGGTATCCTAGGGGAAACCAAAGGATACTATTTCTATAATAGAGAGGGGGAAAGTGTTTGTCGCTCGGAATGGTGTGTTCCTTGAGAAAGAGTTTCTCTCAAAAGGAGTTAGTGGGAGGATGGTGCATATCGAAGAGGTTCGAGAGCCACTGGAAAGTGTTCCAAATCCCATGGAACAACAACAGGATGAGCAAAGTGTTGCAGAGCCTTTTGTACATGCGCCATCCCCACGAAGGTTTGGGAGAGTAGTCCATGCACCAAAGAGGTACATGTTCTTAACCATTGGGCATCGCGATGTGTTGTTGTTGGACAATGACAAGCCCAAGATATATGCGGAAGTTGTGATGGGACCAGACTTTGAGAAATGGCTTGGAGCCATTGGATCCAAGTTGGAGGACATGCGAGAGAACCAAGTTTGGAACTTGGTTGATCCACCCGATGGTATAAAAACTATTGAGTGTAAATATATCTTCAAAAAAAAGATAGACGTTGATGAAAATGTTCACATCTATAAGGAACGATTGGTGGCGAAAGGTTTCAAACATATTCAATGTGTTGATTATGATGAAACGCTTTCGCCCATCGCTATGCTTAAGTCTATTCGGATCATCCTAGCTATTACCGCATTTTATGATTATGAGATATGGCAAATGGATGTCAATATGGCTTTCCTGATTGGAAACCTAAGTGAGGATGTGTATATGACATAGCCTGAAGGTCTTGATGGTTCGGGAAATGCTGGGAAAGTTTGCAAGTTGCTAAAGTCCATTTATGAATTGAAACAAGCTTCTCGAAGTTGGAATCTTTGCTTTGATGAGGTAGTCAAAGGGTTTGGCTTCATCAAGAAGGAAGAAGAGCCTTGTGTTTACAAGAAGGCTAGTGGGAGCTCACTTGTATTTTTGGTCTTATATGTGGATGACAAATTGTTGATTGGAAATGACATTCATCTCTTGAATGTTGTCAAGACTTCATTGAAAAATAATTTTTCGCTGAAAGATCTTGGAGAGGCAGCATACATTTTGGGCTTTAAGATCTATAGAGATAGATCAAAGTGGCTAATTGGATTAAGCCAGAGTATGTATATTGACAAGGTTTTGAAACGGTTCAAAATGCATAATTCTAAGAAAGGTTATCTGCCAATGTCACATGGTATTTCTCTTAGTAAGACTCAGTGTGCTGCGACATATGATGAGCTAGAGAAGATGAGTGCAATCTCGTATGCATTCGTAATTGGATCCATCATGTATGCCATGCTGTGTACACGCCCAGATGTGTCATATGTTCTAAGTGTTACGAGCAGGTACCAATCGAACCCAGGTGAAAGTCACTAGACTGTAGTAAAGAGTATCCTCAAGTACTTGAGAAGGACTGAGGAAATGTTCCTAGTGTACGATGGTGAAGAGGAGCTCGTTGTAAGTGGTTACACCGATACTAGCTTTCAGACCGATAAAGATGATTCTCGATCTCAATATGGCTTTGTGTTGTACCTTAATGGAGGCGTAGTGAGTTTGAAGAGTTCCAAGCAAGAGACGGTGGTCGATTCTACAATAGAAGCTGAGTATATCGCCGCTTCAGAAGCTACGAAGGAGGCCGTTTGGATCAGAAAGTTTATTTCTGAGCTGGGTGGTGTTCCTAGTGCGTCCAGTCCAGTGGATCTCTATTGTGATAATAGTGATACCATTGCACAAGCCAAGGAGCCTAGATCTCACTAGAAATCCAAGCATATACTTTGGCGATATCACCTGATCCGTGAGATCATTGAGAGAGGTGATGTGAAGATTTGCAAGGTGCACACGGATTTGAACATGGTGGATCCGTTGACGAAGCCTCTTCCACAGCCCAAGCATGAGGCGAACCTGAGATCCATGGGTATTAGATACTTGCGTGAGTTAGTCACATGTATGTGGAAGATGCTAGTAGAGTCTATGCTAATGTGTGAGGATAATTGTTTTCTTGTTCCTTGAATAAATGTCGTTTGCATTTAATTAATGAGTATGACTTGTTATGTGAAACTATTTACTTTATGACAATGTTGTTCAAAAGGGTCCCTAATCTTGTCATCATGTGGGACAGTGATGATACATGGATTATCACATCCGACTAATTGATGATTGTGTTTCACAAATCATGGACATAGAGATGTCAAATCAGTGATGGGGATACATGTTGGTGAACATGGTGTTTGACAGACCCACTTGAGATACTGCTAGGATTGTTATTGTAATGTGCCATTGTGAAACCAAGTGAGGTCATACTGTGGTTTCTGGCTTTATGATGAGTGATTGACAAGGTTGAGCGATCTGGTGAGATCAGTGAGTGAGTGTTTGATTGCATCGAAGAGTTCGATGTGTGTTTACGAATGTGGATTGTGCCGAGGTGTTCGGTATGCATCGTGATTCTTGTTTTAGCTTGTCTCATGTGTGCAGGGTGGAGATGCTAACCGACTATTAGTGGCGAGTGATCAAGCGTCGAGCGGGGAGCTCGATGCCAGAGGATCATGGATGTCGGGTGAAGTTGGAGAAGATTTCAAGAGTGCACGAGGAGATAGAGCAAGACATGGCGGACGGATGGTCGAGACAGGGTGACAGTCAAGTCAGTGAAAGGGAGGCCAGTGCAAGTGATCAGGCGGCTTGAGGGGATCGAGAGCGGGAGAGACTTGCTGGCGGTCGAGTTCGCGGATTGGCGTCACATGTCGACGATCCAGGAGGCTTTGTCGGTTTTTGCTGAAAACTGTCTCATCTTTAATTGTTTCTTTAATTCCAATAATTAAGAGTATATTTGTGTTTAGTAGTTTAGTTTAAAAGTGTAAACTTTTGGTATGTTTCAGAATTTTAAAGTTCTAAAAATGTATTAAAAGTGTGAGTCAAGTTGTAAATAACTAGAGTTAAATAGGGGTAATTTTCAGAATGTGTAGTTCTGAAATTACTCAAGGGTTGGTGTGTAAAAGGACCTGTTGGGTGGGCCTATATAAAGGCATGTACACCCAAAAGGTGGGCTGCCACTTTTGCAATAGAAAAATCTGATGGCTGACTGTTTTTTCTTCTTACTTGTAAACCAAGAAACCAGAGTTCTTTTGTTTTGTGCAATCTGCATGCTGATGGGGACGTGCTGTTCATTCTGATCTGAAAGAACTCCAGCATCCATGTGGTTCTGAAGAGATACAGCCCCTGAAATCCTCAAACAAAGATAAGAAATTCTTCCTTGTTATATTCAGTAAATGCAGTCCAATTTTTCTCTTGAGTTTAGATCGATTGATGTGCAATTTACTCCTGTTCTTGCATTTGTGATATGATTTGTTCTAAGAATTTTCTGCTGTGTTCTGTGTATCCTTGATTTGATCTCCCTGAAGGTTTTTGATGAATTGAGTTTCTCTAGTTGAGTTGAATTTGCATGTGATTTGATATGTTATAGGAAGCAGTGCAGTACCCTGGGTGTTTTAGTTTATTGCTGAAGAAACTCCGAGTATCATGTGTTTGATTGCAATTTGATTCTTGTTTTGAACCATATTCTTCATGAAATGTATCTTTTGTGTGCTGTTCCTTTGATATATCTGCTTATGGTCTTTTGAAGCTTTCTGAATCTTCATACTGTACTGTACAAGTGTGCTGTACTGCTCAGTTTCAGTGTCAAATGTAGTGATGTAGTTTTTGCCTGAAAGTGTACAGCACAAGACTTTTTGTCTCTGTCCTAGATGAGGAATAGCTCTTCCATAGCCTCAATCTTGCACGGGTGAAGTTCTAGGTCTGTTTTCTTTGAAATTTAATCTTCTTATAGTTTGTTTCTCAGTTTTTCTTGCTCAGGGCATTTTGAAGTTGAATGTTGATCACTCTGTTCTGTTCAGTTTCCTCCACAGTAACTAGTGTATGTGTATGGTTTGGTACTTTGTTGTTACCATCAAGATCATCTATAGCAGTGTCTAGGTACATCACAGTGCTGCTATGAGATTGATTTCTCAGGTTTTGCTACAGCAGTGCAGCAGTTCATGATTATTCTCTTTGTGAAAAGATTTTGTTGAAGTTTCTTCACAACTAAAGAGAAGTAGGTTCCAGCAGCCACATCTAGTGAATAGATCAGGGTGTCTTTCAACAGGCACTATTCAAGATCTCTGATTCGATTTTCTGATTGAAAACTTTGCACATCCTGTTTTTACTTCTGAAAAGTTATCTGAATTAAAAACTTGTAACCACTGTTTGTTTACTGCTGATTCTGTATATAATCGTTAGCATCAAGCTTTCAAAAGAGCATACTGCTGTTGTTACTATTTATTTTTAAGAAAGCATTATTACTTGCTGATTATTCAGTCTCTGATTTTTGCACAAGACAAGCTTGTCTGTTGTGATTAAGTTGATAACATTTCATTGTCTATGTTGAGTATTTGAACTGAAGAATTGCTGAAGTTTGAATCACAAGGTTTGAATTGTTATTCTGTAACTTGTATACTGTTGTTACTATTGTCCATCTGAAACTTTAGTTGTTTTAACTCTGATTTTCAATTTCACTATGTTGCCAAAAATTCAGAACAACCTATTTTCATGATTACTGCTGTTGCTGTTTTATATATCAGTTGGAATACAAGGCTATCTTGACTATATTCTGTTCTTAGAACTGCATATAGTTTCCTAGTGTTTGAATCATAGTTTGTTTTTACCGTCCTTTGGTTGAAAAATCTAAGGAAGTACAGATTGTGCTCATCTTCTGAGTGTCTTGCTGAAAGTCTTATGTTCCTAAATTGATATAGTACCTCTGCATTTAATTTTCTATCATTGCAATACATTGTTGTGAAGAAGCTACATTCAAGAATCTGTTTACATACTATTTCATACTGAGTTCATGCTAAAACTGATCTGATTACCTTCATCTGATCCATGGTCTGATTATCAAGTAAACTGTGCAATTTTGTTTCTTGCCATCATGTTCTAGAGCTGAATGACCTGACACTGTTCATCATCCAATTTTCAGCAGAGTTTGAAGTCTAAATGTCCTATTCTCATATTCTCAAATACTGAATTGCAATTATTTCCTGAATATCCTTGTCTAATTGAATTAATTGCATTTTATTCATAATTGGCTGGCTTTTGGTTACATGAAAGGTCAAGAGACAAATGAACATCATGAATATCAATTGAGTGTGTCTATTCATTATGTTTGGATTTGCCACTGTAACCTGCTAATTGTAATTGAAGTTTTGATCTCTATCAACAAACAAATTTGATAATTCAAATCATCTAAAAACTTTTATTGATTATTTGAATTCACAATTTTAGAGGAGCGTTGGGTGATTTGAAAAGACCATCATATTCGTGAGAATTTATTGAGGCATCTATTCACCCTCCTCTAGTCGCCATTCCGATCTCACAACCATCAATTGTCATCTCCAATGGTGTACCTGGAGAGTCCTTGGACCTGAGATCGTCATTTGATTGTAGAATGCGTAGTGACTCACTTAGATGCTTCCTAATGCTATTCCATAACTAGGTAGTAATAAGGGTTGTTTTCAGGTGTGTTGTGAAACATGTCTTGGGATGTGAGCGGTCATGATGGAATTTACCCCTCCTAATAACGGGAGAGTCGTCTCTGTGCCGCTCGAGGTACTGGATTGGAAAAGTGCATGGCCATGCAATTATGACTAAAGAGTTAGTCATGATTTGAATTTGATACTTGATCGAGTGAAATGTCGAGCTAACCAACAAGGGTGGCACGTATCTCGCCTTGAGCTTGATTTACGGTGCGTGGTATAGGGACTAGTGCTTGTGTATATCAAGATTCATTGAAAATTTGATTTTGTATGCTTTCGGGGGTCAATATGTAATGCTAGGTACCGCTGTTGATCAGTGAATCGAAAACATTATCAGAAGTTCCGATTATTATCTGGTCTTGATACAGAGAGCAAATGTTGCTTCGGATGTTTCGATATGGTATCAGAAGTTCCGATATGGTATCGAAAGTTCTGATGTGGGCGAAAATAGATTGGATCTATTGCACGTCGTACTGTATCGGGAGACCTAAAATACCCTGTCAGAAGTTCCGATCTAGGATCGGAAGTTCCAACGTGGGCGAACTAGATCTATTACGGTTTTTAGGGTTTTAAGATGAGCATGACCAGGGGGCTATCAGCCCTATAAAAGGAGAGGATGAGGATGTCTTGGATTAAGGAATAAGCCTAGATTAGACCTAGCCACCAAAGACTCCTCTCCTCCCTTTGTTGATCTTAATCGTTGAGGTTAAGGATCCCCATCTCTCACGTGCGGTGCTAGCATGCTGCCGTGAGAGGTACTCCATCCCTGTATGTGTGGACTCTGTGGAGGCATTTCTCCAACAGCGACGCTCGTGGACATCTTCATGCGAACGAAGCGAGGATATGCTTGATGTGCTACTCTGACATCTTCTTCCACTGCACCTAGCGCATCTCGTGTTAGAAATTAATGATCCATGATCTCACACACGCATGAGTCTTGGGCTAAGGCAAAAATTTTGATTTTTCTGGCTAGCGTAGCTCCCCTATTCCCCAACAACTACTACAGAATCCGCAGCATACTCGGTTGGCTCTACAGCTGCCAGGGCTGATGAGGCTCGAGCAGTCGACCTTCTCGGTCGGCCATGAAAGAAACAGGGCGGCCCAACCATCACCCCTCACTCCAGGCTTGCCGTCGAGTTCACTGTATAACCTCGAAAGAGGTGCATCGGTGTCGTTCTCAACGGTTGGCCCAGGCCGATAGGATAGGAAGCCCCACAAGTCACATATGGTGTTGCAAGGAACATGCTTGTTAGACGTCGTGTGACCTAGGAGGCACCCGATGAGGAGCCATGCTGAATAGCATGGGCCTCATGGCTCCAGAAGTGATGAGTCATTGTCAACGATAGTCAAAGAGGACAAAAGAAGAAGAGATCTGCTGTTTCATGGGCCGCGTGTGACTCAGGTACACGGGCAGCGAGCGACTGTCGGGCAGAGAAGGCTGCGAAGTCGGGCTGGCCCAATCCGGGTACATGGGCCAGAAGCAGTAGAAGACCCACTGGGCTGTTGACCAGGACTGACTCAGGTACACGGGCGGTGAGCGGTTGCCGGGCTGAGAGAGCTGCGGAGTCGGGCCGGCCCAATCCGAGTACCTGGTGCAAAGCCGGTGGAGGCTTTGTCAGTTTTGGCGCAAAACTGACAACCGTGGATCTTGTATCCGACTGTCCAGAAGAGAAGCCATAGTCTCTACGAAAACGTAGCTTCCGGATAAGTCATCTGTATCTCTAGGACCACAGTCAGTCAGTCGTGTCTGTAAAAATACCTAAGGGCAGTTGAGTCTTTTCCTTTATTCTTGAGTCTGTAAAAACCCTAAGGGGCTGGTGGAATATTCGTAGTGTTGGGCAGCCTATAAATAGGACCCCAATCCCTAGGGTTTGGACTACCCTTCTAGAAATCACTTTTTGAATCATTCATTGGGTCATCTCCTTGTTTCCTGTGTTTGTCTCTCTCTCTGCTGTGTGCGCCGCCAGGCTGATAGCTGCAGTTCTTTTATTTTGTTCTCTGTTTGTTGGATGTTTTTATTCCTTATTCCTCGTGCAGTTTCTCATTTAATGGATCTGCAGTAATCAATTTGTTCACAGTGATTTTATTCCTGGTTGTGAAGGCTTCGGTTTGCTTCTCTGTTGCGTTTGTTCTTCACGCAAGTAGTACTAGTTCTTGCTGTTGCAAGTAGTACTACTACACTGTAGCAACAGTACACTGTGCCAGCTTTTTTCTTTCTACTGCACAGCTTTTTGATCGAAGTTGACAAGCCCTAGCAACTTTTCTGACTGTTTTCTGGCGAAGCCATCCTCTCTGTTCGAAGCTCCCTCAGCTCCGTGAGGCAGGCTTCGATCGAAATACTCGAAAGCTTCGTTCGAACTTCGAACTTCGGTCTGTGTCCTGAGTTGCTAGCTTTGAAGTACTCCTTGAACTGACAGCGTCTCATACTTCGAACGACAGTGCGAAGATACTTCGACCCGAGCTCTTCGAAGTCCACACTTCGATAGGTTTCGAAGTTGGCTTCGAAGCTTGTCGTTCTGTTAGGCTTCGCTTTGGTTTCTTTGTCACGTATCAGCCTTCGCTTCTCTTTTCGAAGCTTGCTCTTTTCGAAGGTAGAGTGTAGGCTTCGAATTTGGTGCGTCTGTCGTCTGACAGGCTTCGCTTCTTTGTTCGAAGTTTGTCCGTCTGTGTGTTGCGTTCGAAGTTTTCTGTTCGAAGGTTGTCCGTCTGTGTTGCATTCGAAGTTTTCTGTTCGAAGGTCTATCTTCGAAGCACTTGGTTCGAAGCTGTGTTCGAAGCCTTGCCTTCGAAGTACATACTTCGAAGCAGGCTCCGACTTTGTCATACTTCGCTTCGAAGCATACTTCGTCTTCTACCACTTCGAACTAGGCTAGATCAAAACACCTTCGGCATTTTCAATTGCCTTCGGCATTTTCAATTGCCTTCGGCAGGCCTCGCAACCGACCTCCGAAGCAGGCTTCGACAACCATCTCCGAAGCAGACCTCGACAGGCGAAGCAGGCTTCGCCGAGTTCCTAACAGGAGACAAAACTGAACAGTAACTTCTCATCTCACTTTATATATATACTTAGATCATTTCATTGAGAAGTCTAGCCTGACATGTCTAGTATGCTTTGTCCATCTGCCTAGTTGCACTGTTTTGGTATTTCCCTGTTTATCCTCAGTTGCTTCTAGGTTAGATAACTTTAGACTTAGGCTATCTGTTTATTTTTCTGCTGCTTAGTCTTTAGAGGTGCGTTGGGTATTGGGAACAGGCCATTGATTCAAAGAATTTTTAAGGCGCCCATTCACCCCTCCTCTGGTCGCTACTTTCGGTCCTACACCCGATAGTAGTCCTCAGGGGTACCATAGGATTGTGAACTTTGGAGCACAACCGTATGGTGATGAGGGTCAATATAGATACAACACTGCCCGATCAGAGCAATATCAGCAGGCCCCGGTGCCTAAACGGTACCAAACACCAAGGAAGCAAGAAGATGACTGGGTGAATCGGATCACGGAAGTTATCAAAGATCAATTTGGGCTGAAGCCCAAAGAACAAACGTACATGTATCGGTGGTCCGTACCCAGAATGGTTCGACTGAGTACAGCTACTCGGCCAATACTAGATACTCGACTTCACGAAGTTCTCAGGACAAGACTTGGTCTCCACAATCGAGCACATTATCCGTTTCCTCGCCCAGTGTGGAGAGGCACCGACCAACGAAGCATTGAAGGTCTGATTCTTCCCGCTCTCCCTATCAGGATCGGCCTTCACGTCGTTTTCCTCACTACCGACGGATTGCATCAGAGGATGGGCGGATATGGAGAAGTTTCACCAATATTTCTTCATTCACATTCAAGAAATTAAACTCACTGACTTGACGACCATGAAGCAAAGAATGGACGAGTCGGTACAAGATTACATCCATAGGTTTTGAGACGTACGGAGCATATGCTATAGTCTGAGCCTCAGTGATACCCAGTTGGTGGAGTTGGCGTTTCAGGGACTGCTGAACCCAATTAAGGAGAGATTTTCATCACATGAGTTCTAGAGTGTTGGGGGAATAAGTTTCCCTTGAGCAGGGGCCAAATGACGTCAGCCTTCGACAGCCTTCGGCCCGGAGCCCAACACTGTCGAAGCCTGTTCATTCCTAAAGAAGCTGATTCCAAGTCTCAAGGAGCACTTCGAAGCCCTCTGGAGCGAGGCCTCCGAACCCCTTCGGAGCCCTCCGGAGCGAAGCCCTCGAGATCCTTTAAGGTTTGCCAGAAGCTAAGTCTCAAGCTTACTTCGAAGTTAGCCTTCGAGCCTCGTTCGGAGTTAACCTTCGGGCTCTGTCCAGAGTTAACCCTCGAACCCTGTTCGGAGTTAACCTTCGAGCTCCCTTCGGAGCCCCTCAGAGCCAGTCTCTGGACCCTTTCCAACCAATTCAAGCTAAGTCTCCGAGAACCCAGTTCGGAGCCCCAGTTCGGAGCCCAGTTCGGAGTGTACTTCAAAGCCTCCTTTGCAGCCTTCGCAGCCTGAAGAGCTCCGGCTCCTACTCTGAATCCAGTAGATATTTACACCTCGCTGCAGTGTAGAAGTCATACCAGGGGCCCCTTTGCCCCTAGTATGTCGTTTAGCTGGTCAACAAGTGACGTTGTTTGACACGTCTGTAAAGCTGTGAAGCACTTTTGTACAGTAGCTAGCTCCTTTTCCCCTTTTTGCCCCTATGAGCCTAAGGACTTATAGAGGGCATTTTGGTCTTTTCCTTTGGCCTACGTGCCTATAAAAGCAGGGCCAAGCCCTTGTAACAGGATAGCTTCTCCAGGGCCATGAAACCCTGGAGTTCACTAGACCACACCGAGGTATACCATGCCAAATCCACCACAAACTGGACGTAGGGCTATTATCCCCTAGGGGAGGTCCGAACCAGTATAAATCCTTTCTCCCTCTAAGAACCCTTCGAAGTTCATTTTACACACCATATACACACATACAAACCTGTGGTGTAGCTAACACAATTGCTACAACAGTTGGCACCGTCCGTGAGGACCTTAGTCCTAAAAGCTAAGTTCTCTGCCACTGTCTGCAACTCGAAGTACGCTTGAGGGGGGAGCTTCGAAGCTTTCTTGCTCGCACCCTTCGGCAAGGGGCTTCGGGTGCAATTCGAAGGTCATCTTCGCCTTCCCCCATCCTTTGCATTTCAGAGCTCACCCTCTAGCAAGGGGCTCCGCTTCGTGTGTCGAAGGCTGTCAAAGCCCTAGGGGCGATGAGGCAAGCTTTCACCCACTTTACGAAGTATGTACAATTTTGCAATTACTTTAGTATAAAATCGAAGCCCTGCTTCGCCTTAAAGCCGAAGCCTTTCTTTGCATTAAATTTGAAGCCTTAGCTTCGCCTTTAAAGCAAACTTTTGCTTCATCTCGTTAAAAGTCGAAGCGTTGCTTTGCGTTTTAAAACCGGAGCTATGCTTCGTGTTTTGAAATCGAAGCCTTGTTTCCTTTCAAAAATTCGAAGCCTTGCTTCGCCTTATCAAAAACCCGAAGCTTTGCTTCACCTTATTTAAAAATCGAAGCCTTGCTTCGCTTTACAAAATTCGGACCATCCCTCCGAAGGCTACACAGCGCCTCCGGGCACATAGCAGTGGGCTTTGAGACTTCCGAGCGACGGCTCAGCAAGTCCGGGATTCCAGGCTCCGGCCTGATGCATCCCCGGGTCGAAGGTGGCCCAGGGTCGTAGGTGACCCAGAGTCGAAGGTGGCTTAGAGTCGAAGGTGGCTCAACTTATCGCAGGTTCGGTGAATCCACATCAAATATCCTTTTCACCACAGGACCAAGCTCAAGAAGCCTTGCTTCGCTATCTGAACACGCACCAAGGCCTCGCTTCGCATGACGTGATCTAATCTAAAAATTAAAGCATCTCGAAGTCATGCTGCACTTAAAATCTAAGTGCATTTCGGAGCCTTGCTCACGCACAACATCCAAATCAAAGCATGCCGAAGCATGCTTCGCTTAATTTGGCTACGTTGAAGCCTTGCTTCGCTCCAAATTAACGCATTCGAAGCCCAAAAGAGGCCTTCGCCCCATGTGTTATAAGCATCCGAAGCCGCCAAAAAGGCGCACCCCTTCGCATTTTTTATTGCCTGCACCAGCAACGGCTAAGTCCCTAGCTGCCACGAGCAAGGGGGGAAGCATGTATGCGAAGTGTGCAGAGGTGATGCGCAGTACGAGCGTGACAAGCTAAAACATTTGAAGTCATCAAACTATGCGAAGCATGCAGACGAAGTATGCAAATACAACAAACCTCATTCATTGAATGATAATTGAGAAGTATGTTACAAATATACTTCAAAAACAAAACTACGAGTAGTCTGTATCTAAGCCTAAGAAAAAGCGAGTTCGAGGCCCCAACCCTCACTTGCCTTTCTTTAGGCCAGGGCCCCCTCGGCTGGATGAAACCTCATCGGAGCATGCTCTCCCACGTCCAGTTCGTCCAAGCCCCGAGGCCCGCAGACCTCATCTTCCACTTTGCAGGTCGCTCCAAGTCTGCGAGGCAGGTGGTGCCATGTCGAAGGTAGAGAACTCTAAGGCTTCATCGCCTGCCAAGACCATTCGCGAAGGCTGTACCCCCTCGCTACATGAGTTTACTGCGAAGCAACTTAAGTCTGGCAAGGATGAAGAACTCCGAAGGGACTCCATCTTCACGGTAGCTAGCAGATCCTGGACTACTTCGGGGATGGCTTCGCCGTTAGGCCCCCTCGGAAGTTTAAACCGAGGGGGGGCTTCAGACCTAGCTACCTCGAGGACCGCCCACAATTGGCGAAGTTCTTTAGAGTCCTCAAGTACTTCGAAGTCAATATTCAGAGACTAAGCCTAGGCAGGTATAAAGCACCCCCGCATTTATATTAATAAACTAATAAGTTTTTACAAGCCTACAACTAAGAATTACAAGGAGCCTAAGGAGATCTACACCTTCGGAGGCAGATGTGCTGACGTCGAAGGCTGAGCTGGCGAGGCATGCGCCCTGGCTCGGCGAAGGCGGAGGGCTTTCTGAAGATCGAGGACTGCCTCGCAGCCTTGGGCCTTCCAAGGCTCCTGAAGTCACCTCCAGGCTCCGCGGACGCCGGCTGGAGGCGTCACCAAGTGCTAGCCTCCGAAGGCCACAGGGGTCGCTGAGGTTGCTGCTTCGAGGTGGTTGCACCCCGCGTCGTGAAGCATTTGCAACACCCCCTTGACCCGCCACTCGGCCGGCCATCAAGGTGAAGCCCTTCAAGGATTGCTCCGTCGTCACAGCCACCACCTTTAAGAATGCGGTGCGGTCCCCAATTGGGTCCTGGCTGCCAATGTCTGGAGCTCGACACTCGGTCCCTATTTGTTCTAGGACCTCGGTCAGGCTCAGAGTAGCTTCATCAATGTTGCTGGCGATGAAGTTTTCAAGGCGTTGAGCTCTTTGGCGAAGATCGGAGTTCTCCCTCGCCAGCTGGGCTTCGGCGTCCTTCACAGCTTGAAGCTCCGCACGGAGCCTGTCGGTCTCCGAGGCCAAGGCTTCCCTAGCCTTGTTGGCCTCGGCCTCGCCGCCTCGGCTGAAGCTTCGGCCCGCCTTCGCTTCTCGGCTTCCACCGAGACTTCGCGTCGGAGGGCCTCCTTCTCCTCCACCAAGCGTGTCATCTGCCTATCCGCAGAGGTTGATGCTGCTGCGTTCAGTGCGAAGGCCTGAAAGAATTCAAGAAAATCATAAGTGTTAATCGAAGACCAAAGTACAACTCGAAGCCTGCGTAAGACTTTGCTCACCTGGATGAGGGCTTCGTTCGCGTTGATGAAGAGGTCCATGGGGTTCGAGTGGCTGAGTTGAGCCACCAAGCCAGGAGCCTCCACAGCTGCGCAGCCTTTGCGGAAGTTGTTGAGGGCCGCCTCCATCATGACCCCCTTCGGCAGCAAAGCCGGCCAATTTCCTCCGCCGCAACCGCCGACACAGGCTTCGGCAAGGCTGGGCTTCGGTCCACCACCTCAACTTCCTCGTCGCCTCGGGGGTCCCCTTCGTCGTGACCGCTGTCTCCGTCTTCTTCAGACGAGGAGCTGTCAGACTCTGAGCTGCTGCTGCTGCCGGAGGCCTTCGCTGGCTTCGGCACAACGGGCCTCACACCGGCATCATCTTCTACAAAAAAGTTTAAGTCAATGTCAGCATGTAAAAGAGAAGTATGTTTGAAGTTCATACCTTCGTCAGAGATTTCTTCGAAGGTAGAGGGGTCAATGTGTGCCCCCCAATCCCTTCGCTGCGAAGCTAGCGCGTCGACCTCCGAGCCCGATGTTGCCAGAGCACTTGCTGGCCCCACTTTTGTTCGAGGGTCCACGGCCATTGCCTCCTCAGGAGTAGAGGCTTCGGTCGCTGTTGTAGCAATTGCGTTAGCTACAGCACAGGTTTTGTATGTGTGTATACGATGTGTAGAATGAACCTCGAAGGGTTCTCTTAGAGGGAGAAAGGATTTATACTGGTTCGGGCCTCCCCTGGGGGATAACAGCCCTACGTCCAGTTTGTGGTGGATTTGGCATGGTATGCCTCGGTGTGGAGAAGTGAACTCCAGGGTCTCATGGCCCTCTGGAGAGAGTGTCCTGTTACAAGGGCTTGGCCCTGCTTTTATAGGCACGCAGGCCAAAGGAAAACACCGAGATGCCCTCTATGAGCCCTAGGCTCATAGGGGCAAAGAGGGGAAAAGGAGCTAGCTACGGTACAAAAGTGCTTTACAGCTTTACAGACGTGTCAGGTAACGTCACATCTTGCCAGCTAAACGACAGACTATGGGCAGAGGGGCCCCTGGTACGACTTCTACACTGTAGCGGGGCGCAAATATCTTTTGGGTTCGGAGTAGGGCCGGAGCTCTTCAGGCAGAGGCTGCAAGGGAGGCTTCGAAGTGCACTCCGAAGTGGGCTTCGAAGTATGCTCCGAACTGGGGCTCCGAACAGGGGCTCTGAACCGGGGTCTCGGAACCGGGGCTCCGAACTGGACCTCCGAACTGGGCCTCTGAACTGGAGCTCCGAACTAGGGCTCCGAACTGGGCCTCCGAACTAAGGCTCCGAACTGGGCCTCCGAACCAGGGCTCCGAACCGAGGTCTCGGAACCGGGGCTCCGAACTGGGGTCTCGGAACCGGGGCTCCGAACTGGACCTCCGAACTGGGCCTCCGAACCGGGGCTCTGAACTGGTGCTCCGAACTGGGGCTCCGAACTGGGCCTCCGAATTGAGGCCTCGGAGGCTGGCTCTGAGGAGCTCTGAAGGGAGCATGGAGGTTAACTCCGAACAAGGCTCGAAGGCTAACTCTGAACAAGGTCCGGAGGCTAACTCCGAACAAGGCCCAAAGGCTAACTTCGATGTTAGCCTGAGACTTAGCATCTGGCAATTGTTGGGGGAAAATATTCCATCCTCAGGGTTATTGCCGTAACAGCACAAAGGCAGATAATGGATTCGAAGGTTTCCAGACGTCCATCTTCGAAGATGTACTGAGTCAAGCTCGAAGTACGAAGATAGGCATTGGTTCGAAGTATATCTTCGAACTAATGCTCTTTGAGATCTTTTTTGCCAGCTAAGATGGAAGACTTATCTTTTTTCTTATTAGATTAGTCTTTTACCATTTTAGCCCTATCAAGGGTACCGAATAGTTTCCACTATGTCGGTTGTAACAGAGGGGTCAATAGGTCTTTTCCTTAATGTTTGGGCCTATAAATACCCCCGTTTAACCCTGTAATAGAAAAAAGATACATGTTATTCAATACACACATTCGAACTATTCTAAGTTGTTATCCTTTCAGAGGCTTAGAACAGTTCACTTCGCAAACACTTCGTTTGTTAGTTTCTATTCAACAGAAACCTGTTAGCGTAATCTTTTACGCCAACAGTTGGCGCCGTCCGTGGGGAACCTAGTCCAAAAAACTTCGTTCTCTACCAACTTCTTACATCATGCCTCCTAAGCGAGCGCACCTCGTAACCCTGTTCGGAGGTCCTCTCGGATCTCTGGAGAGGCACCATCCGGCACGGTTGAGGTCGGAGGGCCTTCGACATTCCGTCCACCTCAAACTCCGGAAGGAGTTTCCATCCCTCGAACATACGGAGTTCCTCCGCCAACTCCTTCTATACTTCGACCACTCGGAGTCCCTCTTCCACCTTCAATCCCACTTCGAACTGATCCCCTTGGTTCTCAAGACCCGGAAGACCCTTCCAGAGGAGATGAAGACAATCTTGGAGATATAGCCACTCAAATGGCCAGCCTCCAAGCTGAAGTAGCAAGATGGCGGCAAGAAGCCGCGAACAGGCTTCGCTCTCAAGCCGTCCCAACAGTTCCAGAAGTGCCCGAAGATGACGAACCCGTTTATCCCGAAGCCCCGGAGAACGCCTCCTTCGATAATGAATCTCCGCTGCATCCTGAGCTACAGAAAGTTCGCTTTGATCCGAAGTTTAAGACTTCGAAGCTCTGTAAGTATGCTGGAGATGAAGATCCCGGAGAGTTTGTCTGTTCTTATGCCCTAGCAATTGAAGCTAGCGGAGGAGTTCGAGACACCATGGCAAAGTGCTTCCCCTTAGCTCTTCAAGGAGTGACATTAAGGTGGTTCTGGTCTTTGAAGCCAGGATCAATTAATTCATGGGGGCGGCTGAAGAAGAAGTTTGTAAGCAATTTTCAAGGCACCTTCGTGCCTCCAATGTCAACTGGAAGCCTTTTCCAGGTGAAGCAGCTTCCTGGAGAGACATTGAGGCAATTTTTCAAGCGCTTCGCTCATACGAAGTCGCAGATCCGGGGGTTGTCTACATCTTCGGTAGTTGATGCAGCTCGAGAAGGTGTCACTCATCAAGGCCTCCTGGATAAGCTTCATCCGAAAAGCATATCCTCGGTTTCTCAGCTGATGTCATACTTCGAGGAATATGCGAGGTCAGAAGAGGGTTGGCTTCGAAGAACTGCAGCTACTCCATCCATATTGCAGGAAGTAAAAGTAGAAGCAAAAACTTCGGCGCAGCCGCAAGAACCAGTCTTCGAAGTTCAACATGATCGGAGAAGGGGGCAAAAGCACCCTCATTCTGAAGTCTTGAACATTGCACCCCCACAAAAGTTCACACAAAGAGCTCCACAGCCTTCGGGGAACAAGGTCAGCGGCTGGAGGCCGCTAGGGAAAACGGCTGGCAAAGGCCAGACCCTTTTCTGCTGCATTCATGGTGAAAATCGAAGCCATGCAACTGATACTTGCAAGGTTATACTCACTCTAAGAGGAGAATATCTAGAAAGAACTTCGGGTCGAGGTACTACCGACCGAGTTCCAGCTGCAGCGCGCCCGGAGCCGGTCCAGGCTGTGGCGCGGATAGAAAACTTCGAAGTCGCAAGACACCCTCCAGTGGCCAATGTTATGCCACCTCCGAAGCAAGAGGAAGGGCAAGACCGAGGGAAAAGAGTAGTCCTCCCCATCTCCGGAGGAGGTACCCTCGGAAGCATGTCAAAAAGACAGCGAAGAGACTACGTCAGGGAAGTGGGCCACATTGGGACTTCGTCGTCTGCAGCTGCTATGCCGGAGTGGTCTCATGTACCGATATCCTTTTCCGCGGAGGATGCAACTGGCATTAAATTCCCGCATGCAGACCCACTTGTTATTACCGCTGATATTGCGGGCACTGAAGTTCGAAGAGTATTGATTGACGGAGGCAGTTCGGCAGACATCATTTTTGTTCAAGCCTTCGATCAATTGTGCATCTCCAGAAAGCATCTTTTTCCAGCGGCTCGTCCGTTGCAAGGCTTCGCAGGACCTCCGCTTGATGCACTTGGCCAGATAGGCCTGGAAGTTACCTTCGGAGAAGGTTTGTTGGCCCGAACTGAGGAAGTAATCTTCGATGTTGTAGAAGCCCCATATGCCTACAACGTCATCTTCGGAAGAGGCATGCTAAACTAGTTCGGAGCTGTGGCGCATCACAATTATTTGAGCATGAAGATGCCCACACAAGCAGGAGTCCTTACTATCTTCGGAGATCAAGCTATCGCCCGGAGAGCGGAATATGGTCATGGCCCCCCTCTTGATCCAAGACAAGTAAACAATGTACAAGATAATCAAGGAAATTTTTCAGCCCCTTCTGAAGCTTCAAAGAAATCCTTCTCGAGACCAAGTCCTGAAGGAGAGATTGCAGCGAAAGTTATTGTTAAAGATGGTAAAGAATATACATTTCAATTTGGTAAAGATTTACCTCGAGAAGTTGCAACCTCCTTGGAAAAGGTGGTAGAAGAGAATTTAGATGTCTTCGCTTGGTCTGACGAAGATATCACCGGCGTCGATCGGGATATCATTGAACATAGTTTGCTTGTAAACCCGAAGGCCCGGCCTGTTCGGCAAGGACTCCGAAAAATGTCTGCAGAAAGAGCTGCTCTAGCAAAAGACGAAGTTGAAAAACTGTTGAAGGCTGGGATTATTAGAGAAGTGGCTCACACAGAATGGTTAGCCAACCCAGTCTTCGTCAAAAAGAAATCTTCCGGAAAGTGGCGCATGTGCATTGATTTCACATCCTTGAATAAAGCATGCCCTCGTGACCCCTACCCCATGCCCCGAATTGATCAATTGGTCGACTCCACCGCAGGTTCGGAGTTATTAAGCTTCCTTGACGCGTATTCTGGTTATCATCAAATATGGTTGAAACGCGAAGATGAGATCAAGACAAGCTTCATAACTCCTTCGGGAGTCTTTTGTTATGTAAGAATGCCTTTTGGCTTAAGAAATGCCGGGGCTACTTTTTTGAGGTTAGTTGCTAAGGCTCTAGGTCATCAATTAGGTCGCAATGTGGAGGCCTATATGGATGATATTGTAATAAAGAGTGCTTTAAAGCACCAACATAGCCTAGACTTAGCAGAAACATTCAATAGCCTTCGGGCATGTGGGATCCGTCTTAACCCCGAAAAATGTATCTTCGGAGCTAAGGCTGGGAAGTTATTAGGGTATTTAGTTTCAAGCAGGGGGATTGAAGCTAGCCCTACTCAAATAACTGCGCTACAAAAGATGGCTCCTCCGGAAAATTTAAAGCAAGTGCAAAAGCTGACTGGGCGTCTAGCAGCACTTAGCAGGTTTTTATCAAGGTCTGCGGAGAGAAGCTTGCCTATATTTAAAGCATTGAAAGGGTTCGAAGATTTTGCATGGACACCGGAGTGTCAAAAAAGCTTCGAAGATATTAAAGAGTATCTCAGTAATCTTGCTACACTCACGGTGCCTACTGCGGATGAAACCCTAATCCTTTACCTTGCAGCTACAGGTTCTGCTGTCAGTGCGGTCCTTGTCAGAGAAGTGGATTTCAATGGGAAGTTGGTACAAAATCATGTTTATTTTGTATCCGAAGCATTATCAGGAGCGAAGACAAGATACTCCGAACTCGAGAAGTTCGTTTATGCTCTGATAATGGCTTCGAGGAAATTAAGACATTATTTTTTGGCTCACAATGTAATTGTACCAACTTCGTATCCTTTGGGAGATATGCTTCGAAGTAAGGATTCTACTGGAAGGATTAGGAAGTGGGCAGTTGATCTAGCACCCTTCGGCATATCTTTTCTGGCAAGGACAGTAATCAAATCGCAAGTCTTAGCAGATTTTGTAGCAGAATGGACTCCACCTGCAACTTTGGTTCCGGAGAAGTCGAGTGACGGAGTTTGGACTGTTTATTCCGATGGGGCTTTCCAAGCATCCGGAGCAGGCATTGGAGCAGTATTAATTTCGCCTTCAGGGCAAAGAGAAATGTACTCCGCAAGACTCAACTTTAAGTCTACCAATAATATAGCGGAGTATGAAGGGATTTTACTGGGACTCCGAAAAGTACGTGCTCTAGGGGCTACAAGAATTATTATAAAGACAGATTCTCAGATAGTAGCAGGGCACGTAGATAAAAGTTTTCAGGTTCGGCATCCACATCTTACAAAGTACTTAGAAGAAATCCGTAAGATCGAAGCACACTTCAAGGGTATTTCCATTCGGAGTATACCAAGAGCAGAAAATGTGCAAGCGGACATCTTAGCAAAAGCTGCAGCCGGAGCTGTGGATGTACCAGAAGAAGCTTTCTATGAGGAGCTCAGTACACCTTCGGTGCCACAAATTCCCTCTGCAGAGATTCTTTGCATTCCTAGTGCAGATTGGAAAAATTCAATCATGGAACTTTTACAGGGAGGAACAAATTTGCCTGAAGAGCCACAGCTTTCAAGATTGAAGCTTAGAGCTAGAAATTATCAAATAATCAACGGTATTTTATATAAGGCCGGAGTATGTTCCCCTCTACTCCGATGTATATCTCAAGCCAAAGGTCAAGAAATTCTTCGAGAAATTCATGAAGGCCTTTGCGGTAGCCATTTAGCCCCTCGAGCTTTGGCAGGAAAAACACTTCGCCAGGGGCTTTATTGGCCTACAATAACAGCTGATGCGGAGAGCTTAGTCCACACTTGTCAAGGATGTCGGTGGATGGGTCGACGAAGTCATCGCCCACCAACAGCTCTTCAAGTTATTGCTCTGATATGGCCTATGGCCAGATGGGGTATGGATTTAATTGGTCCCTTTCCAGTAGCCAAGGGAAATCTGAAGTTCGCAGTGGTAGCTATTGAATATTTTTCTAAGTGGGTAGAAGCAGAGCCCTTAATAGCTATCACTTCGAACAATGTACAGAAATTCTTTTGGAAAAATATCATTTGCCGGTTCGGAGTGCCTAGACAACTCACAGTTGATAATGGAACACAGTTCGATGCAGAACCTTTCAGGAAGTTTTGCGAAGATCTAGGCATTCAGTTATGTTTTGCTGCAGTGAGGCATCCTCAGTCTAATGGAGCCGTAGAAAGAGCCAATGGAAATATTTTGTCAGGGCTAAATCGAAGGATAGTAGGATTAGCAAAAGGATTGTGGACCGAAGAGCTTCCGAAGATTTTGTGGTCCATTCGTACTACGCAAACAAGGTCCACAGGTTTTACTCCATTCAAACTACTATTCAGAGATGAAGCTATGACTCCAACGGAGCTCAAAGGAGGATCACTTCGCAGCACCGAACCGGAGATTGAAGAAGAAAGACAAGCTTCGCTAGATTTATCAGAAGAAACAAGGCTTCGAGCTGTGGCAAATTTATCAAAGTATCATCAGCAGACGAAGGCTTGGTTTGACCCGAAGGTTAAGCTCAATGAACTAAGACCGGGTCATCTTGTTCTACGAAGCATTATAGCGCCAGGGAAATTAGGAAATAAATGGGAAGGTCCGTACCTAATTGTTCGTTCAGGACGCCCTGGCTCTTTTAAATTAGCTAATTTAGAAGGTGAAGAGTTAGCACATACTTGGCATGTGGAGCACCTAAAGCGATACTTCGCATAAGGGCTTCTTGTAAATCACTTGTAATCATCTTCTGAATTAATAAAGCATATGGTCCAGATAGTGCCTTCCCCTCATAAACCTCCAGCTTCCGAGTGGACGCACTGGAACCGTGGGGTTGATCGAGAGGGAAGTGTCATGAAGCTGAATCATATTTTCGGACTTCGAATCATTGGTTCGAAGCCTTCTGACGTGAGGGCTGACATAATCCGGAGTCCAAGCCACCGGCTTGTAGGCATCCGTAAAAGAGCCCAAAACCACATCATGCGGAGTCCAAGCCATTGGCTGGTAGACTTTCGTAAAAAGAGCCGAAGGTGGCCAAAATATGCGGAGTCCAAGCCATTGGCTGGTAGACTTCCGTAAAAAGAGCCGAAGGTGGCCAAAATATGCGGAGTCCAAGCCATTGGCTGGTAGACTTCCGTAAAAAGAGCCGAAGGTGGCCAAAATATGCGGAGTCCAAGCCATTGGCTGGTAGACATCCGTAAAAAGAGTCCAAAGAGACCATTGCAAACTCCGAACCATTGGTTCGACAGAGTTCGCAAAAAAGAGCCGAAGGTGACCAAAGCAAAACAGCGTTTGAGCCATGAGCTTCGAATGTCTGTTAGCATAGTCCAAAGTGACAAATTATCTAAGACACTAAAGGTGTCCTGAAAGTTATCTCAAGTGATTTCTTTCAAAAAACAAGGGTACTAAGTTGCCATTCTTCAGACTACAAATAGTCGAAGACATTTTATAAGATTTTAAAAGATCTTTAAATTGTAGAGGGGCTCCGAATCCCAAAAAATTGTACTCCGAAGTTTTTCTTTGCGCATAACCATCTTTGAATACAGTTCGAAGTTGCTTATCCCCAAAGAGGGGCTAGTAAATATGGAGACAATTTTAAATCGGTATTCATTATTCGAACGAATATGTTTACAGATTACATCATGAAAAATTGGTATCTATACCAAGAAGGAATCGAAGACCTCTTCGATCTCTAGAGCTAGGATTGGAACGACTAGTTCCAGCGCCGGGAGTTCTAACAACTTTGTGTTTAACTCTCTTGCCTCCCTTCAAAGCTCTAAAGTCCTTCTGTTCTTGTTGAAGCTCGGCCCAAGTTCGAAGCCGTTCGGGGCTCCTTTCCCAGCTTCCAAGTTATTCAGGGTTTTTACTTCGAACTTCATCTTCGTCTTCAGACCATATAACGTCTTCAAAAGACGAAGTGTTCAAGTTAACCTCTTTTTCTTCCTCTTTAATATAAGATAGTATATCTTTGTTTACTTCGGGCGCAATTACACCGGAGCTATCTCGAGGAACTAAAAATCGAGGACGCTTATAAGCTTTTAGAAGATCGAAGGTGGTCCATAATGAGCGAAGTTCGTCGTTAATGTCTAACACTTCGATATCTTCCGTATGAGGCAAAGCCTAAAAATATGATAAACAAATTTTCATTGATAAATGTTCATAAGCATAAAGCTTTACATAGACAAAAATCCTAAGGTATTTCTAAACCTGCGGGTTTGGAGGAGGCTGACTGCTTGAAGCCTGGGTCCGAGCTTATTTCTGGCGTTGTCCTTCGTCGATCCAAGCCTTGATCGCAGAACGACCTTCGGCTCTCCATGAAGTCTGAAAGGCTCGCCAGGCAGCGGCCACACCTTCGGAAGGAGTCAGATGCCGCTCGTCATCGAAGGTAATTGGGCCCTCTCCTGCGCTCGGAGTTATCGATCGGCCCAGATCTTCGTAGTAGCAAAGTAGGCCAACAACAGCCACTTGTCCGAAGAGTTCTCCGTATCGAATGCCTGCTGTCTTCATCTGCTTCGCCACTCCTTGAATCCTTTTCAACCGGCGCAGAAGAGAAATGTTATCATCAGAAGGAAGTGTCCCAGTAGTACCGAAGTACTCCAGGACACCTAGCAGCTGATTCATAACTTCCTTAGCTACCTTCTCGGACTTCAGCTTATCTTCGTTCAGTGCGTCCTTCATCGAAGTTACCTCTCCCAGAACCCCAGAAAGTTTAGCAGTTTCAGTAGTCAAGATATTCTTTTGGTTCAAGAGTTGGCTAGCTTCCTCTTGGAGTCTGACAAGCTCGGTCCCCGCAGTAGCGTGCTCCGCCCGCATCCTTTCAATTTCAGCTCGAAGTACAATTCTTTCTGCTTCGAGCTCTTTATTCGCAGCCTCCAAACCTTGTCTGGCCCTGCGCTTCGTTGACACTATAGTGTCCATCTGAACCACTCGGCTTTCGGAGATGGTAAGATTCCGTTGAAGGATGTTATTTTCCTCCCGAAGACGAGCGATTTCTTGATCATTCGATATATTCGCAGCTCGGGCCAAGACAATTTGCTGCAAAAAGAAAAAACCAAGGTAAACATTTATTTGTAGGTAAATTCTATGTTATTTCACAGATACTTCGTACCTGGTAAGCTGCACGTTCTATAGCAGCGTTGAGCTCCGACCTGTCCGCTTTACTTAGAATGGCCACTAAGTTGGTCTCCCTTATGTCGCGGCTAGCTCGATCCAAAGGTTCGAGCAAAGTCCAAAGACCAGTTGTTTGCCCTAAGAAAGGAGCTAGAAGGGGGAGCATACTTATCGCCTGTTGGTCATCTTCGTCCAGCGAAGGGCCGGAGTGTTGGCCTGTAGTCTTCGGAGCCCCTGGAGACTGGCCCTCCTCAGAAGATTGACTCTCGTCTGTTGAATCAGACGGAGTTGATCCAGAACTCGCAGCAGGGAGGGGTTATATATTCCTTTTGCCTCTTCCAGGTCCCATTTGAGTGGCTCTTGGGATTGGCTCCAAAGTCGTCGAAGGTCCAGGAATTATTTCTTCCTGTCGGACTTCTTCCACAGAAGTGGACTCTATAAAAAACAAAAGTATTATACATTGTATAAATACATAAAATAAACATGAAAGAATTATTCGAAGTCTACTTTCGACATTTTGGCGAGGGGTAATCATTGGACTGTTCGGTGGATCGAAGGCGAGATCTTCGTCCGAATCAGCCGTTAAATCTTCGACTGTAGGAGCATTTTCCTGAGCAGTCCTTGTTGCCTCTTCAGGAATCGAAGCCATAGTAACTTCGACTCCACCTTCATCCACAGGAACTTCGCCCTGAGGTAAATCCTCTTGAACTGCCGAAGTCCTTGGTTGCTCAAGGTTATCTTGAGACTCCGGCATGTTCGTAGGAACTTCGGCTTGTGCAGTCCTTTGAGATGCATCTTCGTCTATCAGACGCACAAGCAACCTCCCTTCGTCCTCTTGGGAGTCAGAGACTGAAGTCCTTGGGCTCGAAGGTGCGGGATTCTTTGGTTTCTGAGTCACCTTCTTGACCGGAGTCTTGGCGGAGCTCGAAGTCCCAGCTTCGGCTTTCCTCTTTTTGGGCCCTTTCTCCGAAGGTACCCAATCCATCAAAGGGGGCGGAATGATTTCCAGCATTCCCCACACCCTGTTAAATCTCTCCCAACTCCCGACCAACTTGATTCTCCATTCCTTTTCGGTCGGAGTTGGAGCGCCCAAAATCTTCTCCGAAGCCCTTACGATTTGCTCCGAAGTAATAGGGGCTGAAGAAGCTAAAAAATGAATCAAGTTAGTTATTTCTTCGAATGAATATGCATAATACATGTTGTCTTCGAAGTTACCTGCAGGACTCGAAGTCGAAGTGATTTTTCAGAGACCGCCTTTCGAATCCTCTTTGAAGATGATAGGCCAGTTGGCCATCAGCGGAGAGATTTGTAACCCGAGGAACTCTTCGGCTAAGTCTCGCATGCTCAACCTTCGACTGATCTTCTGAAGTAGGCTGAGGCGAGCTTCGAGCTGACCTTGGTCTGGATGCACTAGGGCTTCCTTCTGGAATTGGATGTCTTTGAGAGGTCCGGCCAGAGGATTGCTCGCCCCAACTTCGGCATAAAACCATCTCATGACCCAGTCGGTATACCATCTTGCATTGATGGCCTTAGCGGGAAATTGAAGGGCGTATTCATCCCGAAGCCTGAAGTTAATACTTCCGAAGGCTAATACCACTTTTTCACCTCCGGGGCCTACGGAGGTTTTTGGCTGGCATGAAGCTCTGTGTAGCGTAGCGAAGATCTCTGCCCTCCCCTCACAGCCTTCGGCTCTCAACGCCCATTCGAAGATAGCTAAGAGAGCTACTGCGTTCGGAGAAAGTTGAGGAAGGGTGACGTGAAACAAATCAAGTACCTCGGCCAAGAAGTCCACTGCTAGAAGGCCTAAGCCGGCTTCGAAGAAGGCTTCGAAGACGACCACTTCTCCGGGCCTTGGCGACGGGATGAGTTCCTTTCTAGGTTTGCGGATCATGACTCCGGTACTAATCTTCCCTTCTACTGCGACTGCCAGTGATTCTCTCTTGCAGGTAGAAGGTCCCAGTTGGAAGGATTGATCCAAGTACTTCGTTGATGGCGGGCAGAGACCTTGATCACCAACATTTTGGGGATTTCCCCCTCCTGCCGCCATGGATGCCGTTGCGGGTGTTGGAGGCGCCGTCGCCAACGCCGCAACCGCTGCTGCTGCGGCCGCCTGCTGTCGAGCCAAGGCCGAAGGGGCTCCATAACCTTTGGTTTTCGCCATGGAAGCTACTGGGTTGCTTTGGAGGAAGAATGGAGGCTAGGGCTCGAAGGATTTTTGTTTGCAAGAAAGAGGTGGAAAGGTACTCAGGAAAGTTCTAGGCCCTCTATTTATAGCCTAGACTTTACATTTTTTACCGTTAGTCCATGCCGTTTCGCATTCCTGCCCATTACTTTTCTCCGAAATTAACGCATTCTGCAGTTTCCGTTAGAAGAAGGAAGCTAACGGCTATTTCTTCTAAGTCTAAAAGGCTTTCGAACTTCCTGAGTCAGTTCTAAGATAGTTCGAAAGTAATTGTCTTAAGACTGATTCGGAGTTTTATATCTTCGTACATTTTGAAAATAAATTAAAATCTAATAACCCCTACGCCTGGTTATTTTTTCTTCCGTATACTGCTCTCCTAACATTACAGGTTAACAGAGAAGCGTATTCGAGGGGCTACTGTTGGGGGAAAATATTCCATCCTCAGGGTTAGTGCCGTAACAGCACAAAGGCAGATAATGGATACGAAGGTTTCCAGACGTCCATCTTCGAAGATGTACTGAGTCAAGCTCGACAGTACGAAGATAGGCATTGGTTCGAAGTATATCTTTGAACTAATGCTCTTTGAGATCTTTTTTGCCAGCTAAGATGGAAGACTTATCTTTTTTCTTATTAGATTAGTCTTTTACCATTTTAGCCCTATCAAGGGTACCGAATAGTTTCCACTATGTCGGTTGTAACAGAGGGGTAAATAGGTCTTTTCCTTAATGTTTGGGCCTATAAATACCCCCGTTTAACCCTGTAATAGAAAAAAGATACAAGTTATTCAATACACACATTCGAACTATTCTAAGTTATTATCCTTTCGGAGGCTTAGAACAGTTCACTTCGCAAACACTTCGTTTGTTAGTTTCTATTCAACAGAAACCTGTTAGCGTAATCTTTTACGCCAACAGCAATCTTCAAGGGATCTTAACGCTTCAATCCGGAGGGCTCCGAAGGGGTTCGGAGGCCTCGCTCCAGAGGGCCTCGAAGTGAACCTTGGGACTTGGAAATAATTTCTTCAGAAAGGAACATGCTTCGACAGTGTTGGGCTCCGGGCCGAAGGCTGTCAGAGGCTGACGTCATTTGGCCCCTGTTCAGGGGAAACTTATTCCCCCAACAGTAGCCCCTCGCTCGCGGGCCTTCAGGACGAAGGGTGCGTGCGCCCTTGGGACAAATGACCAAAATTACAACTTCAGGGACAATAGGCCTTCGGAGCTTGGACCGAAGGTGACTTTGAAATTTGCAGGTAATAACTGCCTGCGTCAGCTGTCAGAATGACCTTGGGGAGATCAACTGGCTCCGCAACGGCTAGAAAATTGACCGTTACCCCGCGTTGGGCCGCTTCACCTTCGCTGGAGGCCCACCTGCCAGTGGGTTCGGCCCACAAACCGTCGGAATTCTTACCGCCTATAAATAGGGGTTTACCGCGTCCGGCTTCAGCACGCTCTCATTTGCTTTCTTCTCAGCGCCTTGCATCCTTCGCTCTCTTCTCCTCCTTGGCTTCGCGTGAAGCACCCCTCGCTAGCTTTAGCCCCTTGTGCTGAAGTCCCACAAAAATGCCGAAGAAGGCAACTTCGAAGGACCTGGCCTTGGGCCCGAGCTCTAGCTCCGCCCAACTGCAGGCAGTGGTGGCTGCGGCAGCGAAGCCTGCACCGAGGCGGCTGGGGCCGAGGGACCTTCGGACACCATCCGACAAATTTGAGCAAACGCTGGAGATGAGGGCTTCGATCTCTACAGAGGAGTCCGTCCGGAGGGCCTGCGAGGGAAGGATTGCTGCGAAGATCCAACTCAGATTGCCAGAGAAGACGGAAGCCATACCAAGACCTCGGGCTGACGAGGTGGTGCTGTTCGAAGCCTTCTTCGAAGCCAGCCTCGGGCTGCCAGCAGTGGGGATGTTGAGCGAAGTCCTCAAGGCTTACAACCTCGAGCTTCCTCAGCTTTCGCCCAACACCGTGGCGAGGCTTGCTGTCTTCGAATAGGCCATGAGGGCCGAAGGTTGCGAGGGCCGTGCAGATGTCTTCGTCGCCCTTCACGACGCCAACTGCTAGCCGAAGCTGAGAGAGGGCACAGACCGCATCAAGAGGGCTTTGTCCTTCGGCAGCGCAAACTTCCAGCTTCGGAGGGAATTCCAAGACGCCTTCCCGGCGAGGGCGGTCAACAACAAATGGTACTCGAAGTGGGATCAAGAGTGGTTCTATGCCTCCGTCGGCGCGAACTCTCCCCTTCGGAGTACCAATGCCCTCATCTCATACCGGCGCGAAGGGGTGGTGAAGACCAGCCCGGACACCCTTCGCTCGAGGATCTCGCTCCTTCGGAGGGTTGCCGCGAAGATGAGCATGAGGGACCTCGCGGAGGAGTTCATCACCCTCCGGCTCAGCCCCCTTGCGCGCTCTTGGCCGGAGGGGCTCTTCCAAGCTTCGGGCCGAGGGGGCCTAAACGAGCTCGCCTTTGAACGCCTCTGTAAGGCTTCGAAACCTTTCCACTTTCATACTTCGCCAAAAACTTCATTCTGACTTGAACCTTTATGAAGCTCATCCTGAAGTGAGGACTCTGGAGGAGGCCGTCGCGGCGGCGGAGCGTGTTGTTAGGGCTCCGACACCGGAGGAGCAAGCTCAACGGCTAGCTTCGGTGGGGTCCTAGGAGCACTGGAACAGGGTGTGGACCTTGCTTGGCTACGAAGAGGTCCCTGCCCTGCCGGACTTCTCCCACCACGCAGCTTCGACGGCCAGAGCCAAGGGGAAGAGTGGGGATGATGATGAGCCCGAAACTTCGAGGGCTAGGCCGGAGGAGCCCGTGAATGAAGCTCCTGCTCCGGAGGAGGTAGCGGCGGAGCCAACAAGTGCTTCGGCTATCAAGAAGGTAGCGAAGGGGGTTTCGACAACGACGACTTCGAGCGTGAAGGCCGCCGCGCCTCCTCTAGCTATTGAGAAGGATTGGGGGGCACACATTGACCCCTCCGCCTTCGAAGAAATCTCTGACGAAGGTAAACACTTCAAACATACTTCTCTTCAATACGCGGATTTTGACTATACTTTTTTGCAGAGGAGGATGCCGGTGCAAGGCCCATCGTGGCGAAGCCAGCAGAGGACGACGTCGGTGCGAGGTCTACCGCGCCGAAGCCAGCAAGGCCTCCGACAGCAGCAGCAGTAGCAGCAGCAGCTCGGAGTCCGATAGCTCCTCGTCTGAAGAAGACGGAGGCAACGGCCGTGGCGAAGGGGACCCTGAAAGCGACGAGGACGTTGATGTGGTGGAGCTAAGCCTGGCCATGCCGAAGCCTGCGCAGGCGGTTGCGGCGGAGGAGATTGTCCAGCCTCTTCGGCCGAAGGGGGCTTTGACTGAGGTGGCCATCAACAGCTTCCACGAGGTCTACGCAGCTGCGGAGGCAGGGGACTTGGTGGCTCAACTCAGCCGCTCGAACCCCATGGAACTCTTCATCAACGCGAACGAAGCCCTTATACAGGTGGGCGAAGTCCTACACAACCTTCGAGTTAAACTTTAGTCTTCGATCAACACTTATGATTTCTTGAATTCTTTTAGGCCTTCGCATTGAACGCAACAGCTTCGACTTCTGCGGACAGGCGGATGACGCGCCTGGCAGAGGAGAAGGAGGCCCTTCGACGCGAAGTCTCGGTGGAAGCCGAGAAGCGAAGGCGGGCCGAGGCTTCAGTCGATGCGGCGAGGGGCGAGGCCGGGACGACGAGGGCGGAGGCAGAGGCGGTGAAGGACGAGGTTAGCAAGGCTAAGGAAGCCTTGGCCTCAGAGATGGATAGGCTCCGCGCGGAGCTCAAAGCTGCGAAGGACGCCGAAGCCCAGCAGGCGAAGGAGAACTCCGAACTCTGCCACCGGGCTTAGTCACTTGAGAACTTCGTTGTTGACAACCTCGACGAAGCCACTCTGAGCCTGACCGAGATCCTACAACAAATAGGGACCGAATGTCGGGCTCCAGACTTCGGTGATCTGGATCCAATTGGGGACCGCACCGCATTCTTGAAGGTGGTGGCTTCGTTGGCGGAGCAGTCTCTGAAGGGCTTCGCCTTGATGGCCGACCGAGTGGCGGGCCAAGGAGTGTTGCAAATGATTCACGACGTGGGGTGCAACCACCTCGAAGCAGCAACCTCCGCGACCCCGGTGGCCTTCGGGGGCCAACACTTGGTGATGCCTCCGACAGACGTCCGCAGAGCGTAGCGACAGCTTCAGGAGCCTTGGAAGGCCCAAGGCTGCGAAGCAGTCCTCGAGCTTCAGAAGGCCCTTCGCCTTCACCGAGTCAAAACACTTGCTTCGCCAAATCGGCCTTCGACATCGACACCTCCGCCTCCGAAGGTGTAGATCTCCTTAGGCTCCTTGTAATTCTTAGTTGTAGGCTTTGTAAAAACTTTATCAGTTTATTAATATGAACGCGGGGGTGGTTTATACCAGCCCAGGCTCTGTCTCTGAATGTTGACTTCGAAGTACTTGAGGACTCTGAAGAACTCCGCCAGTTATGGGCGGTCCTTGAAGTAGCTAGGTCCGAAGCCCCCCTCGGTTTAAACTTCCGAGGGGGCCTAACGGCAAAGCCATCCCCGATGTAGCCCAGGATCTGCTAGCCATTGTGAAGACGGAGTCCTTTCGGAGTTCTTCATTTTTGCCTTCACAACCGGTCTTAGCAGGCGACGAAGCTTTAGACTTCTCTGCCTTCGACACGGCACCGCCTGCCTCGCAATCTTGGAGCGACCTGCAAAGTGGAAGACGAGGTCTGTGGGCTTCGGAGCCTAGACGAGCTAGGACATGGGAGAGAAGGCTCCGACAAGGCTTCGTCCAGCCGA